>JAQGBU010001971.1:0-10859 GCA_034698605.1 Isotoma decorata | reverse complement strand
TAGTTTGGTTCCGGCCAGTATATTCTCTCCCTTTAAAAAATTTTGTTCGGTAACTTGGTCCGGATTCCGTTTTGTAGCAGGGGGCTTACCGTCAGTAATGAACAGACGGTGAGCCCATTACTACGAAACGGAATCCCGGCCAAGTTACCGAACAAAATTTTTCTCCATGGAGTCTTAACCTACAAGCTTCCTTCTACCATCTATTAGTATTAGTGTATTTACATCTTTGGATTATACTTGCACCCAAGAATTTTGAATTGTCAATTGTACAAATCCAAAATGTGGCGAGAATGTTGATTCACCAAAATCGTCAATCGTGGTCAACATCAACAACTCTGAACTCTTAACTCTACAAGCAAACGTTGATTGTTCAATTTGACAGTGTACACAAACAATAGTGATTTGATACGAAAATTCGATTATTTTGCAACAATCAGACCTTTTTACTTACCCTCGCACCACCTCCTTCTCCTTTCACCTTCACTCTTTTGTCCTTAATTTATTTCTTTGTTCTTGTGTGTTGCACGTTAATTAGGATTTTTCTGGTCAGTCATCAGTGGTTTTCCGTCTCTGCGTGTAGTGCAGTTGGCAGTTGGCAGTGGGCCAGTGTGCAGTGTGGGTAGTTCCTGTCACCTGTGCACAGTCCAAAATTTGAATTCAAAAGAAAAAACCCTTTCACATTTGCCTTTGGGTCCACCCCTGCGAGTTTTCTGTTTTCGGTTTTATCAGGCCCCCTTCACCCTCACCCTTACACCTAATAACCTAATCTGACTTTTTTGCACTCACTATGTGCTATGCAGGCAGACTATGCACTTCACTTTAAGTGATAAGGAAACAAAAATTAACTTTGAACTTGAATATAATCTTTAATTTTAAATTGAAATTATCTTACAAGTTACAATGCAATATAATATAAAATACCACACACAACAATAATACGCTGACTGATTGTCCATTTATTGAAAGAGCTTTCTTTGTGCATTATAAAACCCGCTGAAAGTAAAGTGTGAAATGCAATTTATTGTAGTTTATTATGTGTTATGATGTGATGTGATTCACTTCACACACTCGAGAATGAATGGCAAAAACTCTTTCTTTTGGAATATTTAAAAATGTAATCCACGATAAATAGCGACAGAAAAAAAAGTGTAAGAAATATAACGGAAAACGGAATAGAGACATGACAGGGTGACTGAGTCCGTCCATCAACCTAATACATAATACATAATAATCTCTTCTAATGTACATTGTACATTGTCAACGGTTTTTCTTTGATTGTGAAATTAAATTGTGCCCGTAACCGGGTTAGGATAATACTATGCTTCCTTAGGGTCAGTGTCAACCTTTTAGCCTGGTTGACACTATCGTTCTTGAATAGGCGTTAAAATTCAATAAACCATTGTAAAAAAACTTCATGCACGTTATTAATGAACATACTCCTCATGTCGATTCAATCATCAACAGCAGCGGGCTGTCAAATGTCTGTCAACAATCTTGTGCATTCCTACAATATGCTAGATCTAGAAATGCAAAAAAACCAACTGCAGCCGCCTATCTTTATGGCCGCTCCATGTGTTCTATTTGTGTATAAATATATTACAGGTCTTATTTCCGATCTGTTTTAATTCCTATAATTATAATATAAACAAACAATGATACATATGATATTACGTATTAATTAATTATATTGATTATACTCCTTTTTTCATGGTACATTATGTTTCTTATAAAAAAGGCTTAAAAGTGGTTAAAAGTTAAAACAAGTCCCAAAATTTGTTTTTTGGTAATAATAGCATTATTATTTGATTATTCCATATATGATATAATTGTCAATGCTTAGGTAGATAGGTGACAGGTAAAAAGATGAAAGAAGGGACTAACAAGAACAGCAACAGAGCAGGACACAATTAGAAGTGACAGAAAATGCATGAAGTTTGTGTAGTTATTTTAAAGTTCTAAGATTTTGAACATCTAAAAGCTTTTTATTAGAGTAAGTGTCAAAGTCTATGCAATGAATTAATCAACAATCAATCGATTATAATAAGAAACTGGATGAAATTTTAACGGTATGTAATATGTCATATTATATGCATTATTATCCTATGAATTTCATATTCCATATTCATAATCTGTAAAATGCGATACTTTCCTTTGACAATAATTTCCATAGTTTTCGCATGCAGTTCACCAGTCAGTAGTATGTCATATGTTTGGTAGTATGTAGTGTAGGTATACAAAATTCAGTCGGAAAAATGCAGTACAATCAATAATAAATCAAGTTTAAATTTTTTTTTACATTACATATTAAACTCACTCTCACACCATGCCACATGCAGATTTGGACGGTCTTACTTGTTATTTAACCTTTACCTTCAAAATTCAAAGTTTCTATTCACTATTATGAGAGCAAGTTGAAGCAGTTACAAACTTGTATTTTCTTTAAAATTCAAATTTTCAATTGTTTTAACAACGTTGAAAAGTACAATTACAATAGTTTTGTGTTTGTTGTTTGTGTGTATCACAATGCACTACACACTGTACACACTATCAACTATCGAAATTACAAAATTGCGAGTTGCAACACTACAGGGAACATACAAAACAAGTCTTATTCACAAAAGTCTAAATTCAAAATTCAAAACACAGAAAGTTGAAAGGTGTTCACATGAATTAATGTTGAATGTGTATGTGACCTCGACGCTTTCAGCTTTGTGAAGTAGAACAAACGCTTGAGTCGAGGAATCATGTATTTCAGTTTTATATATTAATTCTTACACCAGTTGTTTGCCACCCGAATGCCACAGAATAAAAATAATGAACGATAATAATAACTCTGATTGTGATCGTGTGTGGTGTGTGCGACCACCCCCACCAATTTAATACTTTCAATAAATATCCAAATAGTTTTGAACAAAAGCCACACCATAAAATCAACAATGCTACGGGTTTCAACTAGTCGTGGTCGTAGTCCCTCGGAGCAGAATAATAAATACATATGCATCTCCCGTTTCTTGTATTTAAGCTTTGAATATAATCTAAAATTATCTCACGTTAACCTTAAACTATGTACTAATTATAATTTTAATTGTATTATTTACAGGCCGGGGAGTCTAAAAGATCCTGAAGTAGCAGAATTATTTGACCGCGAAGACCCTGAGAAGATCTTTGAAGATTTGAGAGAAATTGGTCATGGCAGTTTCGGGGCGGTGTACTTCGCTCGGAATAAGGAGACGAAGGAGATTGTGGCCATCAAGAAGATGTCATATATGGGAAAGCAGTCCTTGGATAAGTGGCAAGATATTCTTAAAGAAATTCGATTCCTCAGACTTCTCAAGCATGTCAACACTATTGAGTACAAAGGCTGCTACCTCAAGGAGCACACTGCATGGGTACAGTCACCACCACCACCAAACATTTAAATATTCTAATTTCTTCTTCAGATTTGTTTTGTCCATTCAGGTTTCATACTTTTATTCAGAATTAGTCAGTCAAGTATAATGAATACCAAGCTTTTTCATCAGTATTTTCGCCGATGAAGCCCGTGGGGTAACTGTCAAAGGATGAGCACTAAGAAAAAACACAAACTTTTCCTATACCAAAGATTAATTAACGAAACCAAAGACTAACCATGCATCAATGCAATGCCAAAGAATGTCCAATTAAAAACCAAAACATCATAACAATAAAAAATCAGAAAATACGGTGCTCGTCCGAAACAGCTTCAGGGTGGAGGTGATAATATTTTTGTTACAATGCAATATAAATAAGTGGTGTTGAAGATAATTCATTTTGCAATATGTTTCTGGTCATCACAGGTTCGAGTCGTAGTACTGTCTATAATTTTTGCATGCAGTACGAGTACGAATGTAATTTCAAATGACTTTTTTCAGGCAGTTTAAATCAATTGGATTTTCGAACCTCTTTGAAATTGAATTCGATGTAGAATATAGTTTGATCAAAACGAAAGGAAATAACTCTAGTCGTGCAAAATTCCTAACGTAATGAAATGCACACTTACTGCCTTACTGCCCGGTTGCATCTGACTGTGGCTGCATTTCGAGGCTGTAGACAGGGTCGTAGACGTAGGTATTCAAATGGAAAAGCGTAAAACTATTTGTATCAGCGCTGAGTGGTAGTTCCAAACGTGGACAGTGCATGACCTTATAATATGAAAACTGTAATCATTTAATATCATTATTTCTTATTGTACAATTCCAGTTGGTGATGGAGTATTGTCTAGGCTCAGCATCAGATATCATAGAAGTTCACAAAAGGCCTTTGAAAGAGGACGAGATTTCAGCAATCTGCGAAGGAGTTCTCCGAGGTCTTGTCCACCTTCATGCCTTGGGAAGAATCCATCGTGACGTCAAAGCTGGGAATATTCTGTTGACAGAAAATGGAACAGTCAAATTGGCTGACTTTGGTTCAGCTTCTATTCAGTGTCCAGCAAACAGCTTTGTAGGAACTCCGTACTGGATGGCCCCTGAAGTCATTCTAGCTATGGATGAAGGACAGTACGATGGGAAAGTTGATGTCTGGTCACTAGGCATAACGTGTATTGAACTTGCTGAACGAAAGCCACCCTATTTCAATATGAATGCGATGAGTGCCTTGTACCACATAGCACAGAATGACAGTCCATCTTTGCAAGCTATGTCAAATTGGTCGGATATCTTTCGACGATTTGTAGACTCATGTTTAAAAAAGAATCCTTTAGAAAGAATGGCTTCGAGTAAATTACTTATGCATCCCTTTATCACTCGACCCAAGTCAGTTCATGTACTCACAGACTTGATAAGTCGTACCAAAGCTGCTGTGCGTGAGCTCGATAACCTTAACTATAGGAAAATGAAGAAAATTCTTATGGCTGACAATTGTGAAACGGATAGTCAGCCTGGTGATACCTATGGTGAGTCATCTTATCCCTCCTCATCTTTCGTTTCTCCGTATATGATCATTTTGAAAATTGTTTGATTTTTTCAGTGGTGGAACATGATGTAGTACCAGGTGGTGATAGCAGTAAAAGTAATAGCATTACTTCAGAGAGGAGTGTTCAATCAGTCGGCATTGTTTCCGCATCTTCGCAGTCTTCTTCCACTAATTCCATCCCACCAATGCACGATCATGACGATCTATCCAACCACTTCCCCCCACCTATTTCTCTTAGGCCCAATAGGACTCGTGGTGGCTCCTTTGTAAGGCCTTCGTTTCATTTTCATCAACTTCCCTTTTTAATCGTTGGAAATTAAGAGAAGGGAGAAATTGAGAAATAGTTTATAAGTTGTTACCATTTTTTCATAGGCATTATCCTCGTGTAACTCTTCCGTGGAAAGGATACCAAATCATAATTTTGCAACTATACGAACCACCTCAATCGTAACAAAGCAACAGAAGGAACATATGCAAGAAGATATGTACGAGCAGATGAGCGGCTACAAGCGAATGCGGCGAGAACATCAAAGTGCTTTAGTCAAAGTAAGGGTTAAGGAGTTGTAACCTCTAACTTTAAGGATTTACTCTGGTGTTCCTAATCTAATAAACCTACAGAATTTCTTAGTTTACAACCCCTGCTGTTTCAAAAGTATAAAAAGGTTAGGGCTATGTTTAGGGTGTGGTTGTATGTTGAATTCAAGGGTGGTTGGTTAATATTTGAAACTATACTTTTCGACTTTTTTCAAAGTTTTTACTGCATACAAACTGCAGTATTCGAAATGAAACTTGCTAAATTTTTTAAAACTGCGAGCAATTTCCGTATTATTTGTCGTTCCTTTGTACTCATCCTACATTTTCTTGTATGGCTTATCCATATACAAAAATTCCGTTGCCATGAGGTTGCACCCAGATGGGGGCTATTCTTTCACTCCTATATGTATATCAAATGCCATTGGGCTATATTTAGGGGTACAATTTCGGGGTGGGCTGGATTGGGAGTACGTAAATACGGTACACCACACGGAATTAAATTATTTTTTTTTCAATTCTAGCTTGAAGAAAAATGTAGATTAGAAATGGAAGCACATCGGAAAATGCTGGACAGTGAGTACGAAAAC
The DNA here is from genome assembly GCA_034698605.1 of Isotoma decorata. NCBI lineage: Eukaryota > Metazoa > Arthropoda > Collembola > Entomobryomorpha > Isotomidae > Isotoma > Isotoma decorata. Next base: position 4,809 of record JAQGBU010001971.1, on the reverse strand, counting down.
CTTTTGCAACAGTTTTCCAAGGAGTTAGAAAAGTTGCAGGCCCGCCACCAACAAGAGTTGGACCGGAAGGTATTTTTGTAACTTTGAAATTAACATTTTACAATCTATGTACAGATAAATACGTAGTAAGTTTGTGCTAATCTCATTTTTATAGTTAAAGCAAAATTCTAATGCGGAGAAACGCCTAACGAAAGAAATAATGGCTCGGCAAGAGCAGGAGAGAAAGAGTTTTGAGTTGCACAAGCGTAAGGAGTACAAGCAGAACAAAGAGCGCTGGAAGCGTGAACTGAGTCAAGATGAGTCTACACCTAAGCGTCAACGGGAAGCAACATTGCAGTATGTTCGATACAAATATTGTTTACTTTTTCGTAATTATTAAACCCTGATTGGTTTCGGTACTGGCAACTTCAGTGTAATCTGGGCAGGCAATTGGTTTTATATTTTTGGAGACCTAAGTTTCTTCCTAATGTTCGTTCGGGTACTAAATTTCTAGCAGCGAGCAGAGCGTGCTTTCTAAACACGTATAATAACGTAGAGTACGGTTAGTAGCCCACCAGGAGCACTACCAATTTCTACTTTTTCCAATACAGCTAGGGCGATAAGACGAGGAAAATCAAACATAAAATATTGTTCACATTTAATCCAGATAGATTGATTCGGATTTTAAATACCTTATCAAAATTCTGTATTAAATTACTCGTGTAGATCATGTTTGCCCTTAAGGAAATGCATCATGCACTTTTACTGTAATCAGAGGTTAGAGTGAACTAGAGGTGGCAGAGGTTCGCACTTCTTCACTGAATAATAATGGTGTGGCAACCAGGCAACTTTGGAAAACCTCCAGAGGTTCTGAAACGGAGAACCTCCTCCCTGAATAAAAGTATTCTGACAATTTACTCATAAGTCTTTAGTCTTGATTAGATTCCAGGGTACAGGAGCCAGTATAGTCACGACCGCGACCTAATCTGGTTAGGATTCAGTCAACTCCACCTGCTTTGGTTCTGCTAGTTAAAATGAGAGGAGCTAATTTTTTCTTCCGTTTGCTCATGATCATCAAAATGTCTTTAAGTTTTCGAAAGAAAGTTATGTTTTCAAGTCGATGCTATACGTTTACAAACAAAGCTATACTATACTAATATTCAGGGAGAAAGTCCTCCCACAGAGAGGAGGTTTTCGAATATTACCAGATTATCATTATTTTTTTTACCGAGGAGGTTCTCCAAGAAGGTAATAGAGAACCTCTGGAACAAACTTTCGGACGTTCGAGGTTTGAACCTCTGCCACCTCTTGTTTTATATGCACTTTAATCCGACACTTTAAATAAATTCTGTTTGTTCGCAGGAGTCAAAAGGATAATTTAAAATACCAAGAGCAGCAAGAAGAGCAACGTATGCTTCGTAATCAAAAAGATTACTTGGACTTGGAAGTAAGGAAATTTAGGAGGAGAAAATTGTTAGCGTATCACCAGTTGGAGCAAGATCTACTTAGAGAAGTAAGAATATTTTTTTCAAAGTCCTCCAGGATCACCTGTCTAGTGTGTAATAAAAATGAAACATAATGTTTTGCACGTAAACAGGAATTAAATAAGCGTCAGCAACAACTGGAGCAGGCTCACAGCGTTTTAATAAAGCAGCATGAGATGACTCAGGAGTTAGAGTACAGTCAACAAAGGGCAGTTCACCAATTAAGGGAGGATCAAGTAAGGAAACTTCATCAAACAGAACTTCAAAACCAACACGAGTACATGAGACGTGCTGAGGTGGACCTGAAAAAGAAGCATGCATTAGAGTTGAAGCAACAACCCAAAAGTCTAAAGCAGAAAGAGGTTCAAATTCGAAAGCAATTTAGAGACACGTGTAAAATTCAGACCGTTCAGTACAAGGCTCTGAAAGCTCAAATTCTACAGACTACTCCTAAGGAAGAGCAAAAGTTAGTGATTAAGAAACTGAAAGAAGAACAGCGGCGTAAATTAGCTCTCTTGGGTGAGCAGTATGAACAGAGTATAGCTGAAATGCTTCAAAAGCAATCCGTAAGCCATTTTTTCCTCATTCCACTTCCACTACAAATAATTAAAATGCACATTTTCTTTATTATTTTTTTAAATTTCAATTTAAAATATTTATCAGATTCGATTGGACGAGTCTCAAGAAGTCGAGGCTCAACAGTTGAAGGAAAAACTTGAAAGAGAGTTGGAAATTCTGATTGCATATCAGTCCAAGAATAAAATGCAGGCAGAGGCACAGCGTGATCGGGAGAGGAGAGAACTCTCTGAACGTGTCTCTGTACGAAGGGCACTACTAGAACAAAAGGTACTATTCCCGTTTCTAATCCCCTTCACTAATTGCCGTAACTCCTAATGAACATAATTGCCGTAAAGAATCTGATATGTGATGCCATGTTTTAATTGATGAATAAGTTTTAAGTTGCAGTGTTGCTGTTGCCTGCAGTTAGTGATTGTAAAACAATCAAGTGTTGGGATCAAGAATTAATTTACTTTTCCTATGAAATTTTAGATGCGAGAGGAGCTTCAACAATTTGCAAGTGAGAGAGCTGAAAGAATCCGACTACTTCAAGAAAGGCAGATGAGGGAGCTGGAGCAGTTTGACGAAGAATCCACTCGACGGGGGTTTAGGTATTTAACTGGAATTTCGATTTGAATTTAATCGTATAAACCGTGTATGAGTTTTCTCGACATTTTGATCATTTGGAAGCCATGCCTAAGCACCTGAACGAGGGTTACCTGAGGACTGAGGACCCTTATATTTATATACTAAACCCTTTGGGTTTGAATCGAACCCATTAAATTAATCTACGTATAGGCTTGCTCCACGTGCTGGGGTGATCTATACCAACACGCATCCTTCGGTCTTCCCAATTGCCAGTGGCTCTTTTTCTATTGTGAAAAAGCCAGCATTGTGCGCTACGAATGCCGGTAAATAGCGCCTGCACATTTGGACCCGCACATTAGCGCCTGCACATTTGGGCCCGCACATTAGCGCCTCTGCACATTAACGCCTGCACATTAACGCCTGCACATTAGCGCCTCTGCACATTAGCGCCTATGTACATTAGCTCCTATGCACACTAGTACCCGAACAATCGCCGCTAAAATTGGTTAAATAAAATGGTGGTTTCGACTATAGCTTAGTCAATATACTACTGTATAATAAAATGATTCCCCTACGCTGTACAGATTGGACCGTGCATGACCCGAATCAAAGTTAACATAACCTTAGGTAGGAATAAATTCTTTAGCAAGAGAGCATTACTCTTGCATCCCGATTTGGGTCATAGTGCGAAATGCACAGTCAAATCTGTACAGCCTAAACGGGAATCCTTTTGTTATACAGTAGTAATTGTAATACTGTCAGCAGCAAGATATCGTATGGGCTGAGTCTCTACATTTTCCCTAAAAAAAATTTCCAAGTCCAGAGTGGATCATGTAAAATGTAAAAATGCCTTTTTTACCGTCTTGCCTGTTCAGTAGAGCTCCGGAGAGCTCCGTTCTGGTTTTCAACAGGTGACGTCGTTCTAGCCTCTATAGCTATAGTGAGGTTCGAACTCATCTACATTACATCATTACATCATGTTCCCTCATAACCCCCGTGTTTGACCATTGAACCTTAAAGAACTTGAGACGGGAAACATTTTTTCTATTATATTAAAAGCCTCTTTCAACCAAGTTTCTATTTAGCCAATTTCTCTGCAAGATCAAATGCAGCCCCAGGTCAAGGCTAAAAAAGATGACATGCTACTCTTTGACCTTGGCCTTTGACAGCGTTTGATTTTGCAGGGGAAAATTTTGGGGGGAAATGTAGAAACTCAGCCCCTACGATAGCTTGCCGCTGACAGTATATGTTGACTAAGCTATAGTTAAAGTCGAAACCACCATTTTATTTAACCAATTTTAGCCACAATTGTTCAGGCGCTAGTGGGCAGAGGCGCTAATGTGCAGAGACGCTAATGTGCAGAGGCGCTAATGTGCAGGCGCTAATGTGCAGGCCCAAATGTGCAGAGGCGCTAATGTCCAGGAGCTTTTTCCCCCGTACCTGCGCTACTGCAGTACAACTTGAGTTGAATGAGTTACAATAGTAGTAGCCAGTAGCAGTGTTAGCACTACACTGACAAACTACCCTATTCAGTTCTGCGTACTATGGCGTGGGGCTGACTTTGGCAGTACGTAATGGAGAACTGCGAAGGCTCTGATAAGTCAAGTGTAGCGAAAAATTGAGTAGAATGTATATAGACTTTCGAAAGGGTTAGCTCTATACATTTGAGTTCATTGTGACCGACCGGATGTTGACTTTCGGGGTGGTTAGCTCTATAAAGGTAAAGGATAAAGTATGTAACCCAACATAAATGGGCTACCAGATTGATTTGGGTACCATACTGGGAAAATTCTAGCTTTACATCTCTGGCTCTACAGATTCCTGGCTAAAGATTTCTAGCTCTGACACATTTCTGGCTAAATTTAAGCTCGAGGATCATAGTTGGTACATGAATCGGATAATTAATCTAAGGACTAAGCAATAGTCGGTTTGTTTGTTTTTAAAATTTAGCCAGAAATATAATGCCAGAAATTTCCGGCAATCCTGCACTAATACTTATTATTTTTTTCCTCAGTGGCTTTACATGGATTACACACTGCCTATGTATGACTATAAGTTTTTGTCAGTACTTCGAGATCTGATAAGATTGCTCATTTGAAGGCGTAATTTGTAGTGGAGTTAACCAGTGCCGTAACTAGAAAAATTTGGCCCCAAGGCAGACCACTTCATTGGGCCCTTAACCCTTAACATTATTACTACG
>JAQGBU010001970.1:0-10863 GCA_034698605.1 Isotoma decorata | reverse complement strand
GAATAACTTTGACCTGTGACCGCTCAGTAGGTCAAATTAGAGTTTTGGAACCTCAACACATCGCTTAGTCAGATTTTTCTCTTTCGAATGGTGTATTCAGTTTCTTAGTACGGTTAGCCGTTCGAAAGTCTATAGAATAACAAACACATACATACACAAAGTGACATCTCAGGCTTTTTATCTATTAGTAGATGAGAGTGAGGTATTTCTAGTTTTACATAATATTATTTTCATCTAACTGAAATGCTGCAGTCCTGCAGTAGTTTGCAGTAATTTTTTTTTGTAAAGTAAAAAGGTAAAATTCAAAGGAATGCATGCTCTGTATCTGTATGTAATTCTAAATGCAAACGTAACATAGACTCTGTCGATCGTCTCTACTTTTCCTCTCTATCTACTTTTTTTCCCAATTCTTTCCATCTGCTGTGCTTTTGCAGAGTAGAAAAAAAGCAAGGATCTAACACGAAATTATTTGCGATGAGTTGGTTGAAAATATAAAAATGGCGAGTGAGTCATGAAAAATACGTAACTAAAAACGTCGGAAGATTAATTTGCAGGTCTTTAAATACCATAATTAGTCCCTTGTGCGGCAGGATGTTAGTCTCATAATTTGAGTGAGATTTATCTCCGCATTCTTTATCCACGCACATTAATAGCTCAAGTAGAGTTATTCAAGTATGAAATAGTGTTAAACATTCTTTGCTACACATTACGTACACATTCAACCCTAATGTTCCGTTAATGAGGAGAAATTAGAAAGAAATGTTTAAAACATTGCTTCGTGCATTGGTTGCATCAATAAATAAAAATCATTGCAAATGCCTAGAAACTAGTGCCATTAAGAAGAGATTTATAATGATGGCTCATTGTATTAAACCAAAGAGGAGAAAATACTCATCCTATACGTTTTAAACCTTATTAAGCCGTAACTCTTAAAGGAACCAGGATATTATTTCCTACCACAAAGATTCAAGAGTATTGAGTATCTAGTAGAGTACAAAATATTCAAACTCACCAGCATTTGTCCAGGTGGAATAACTGACAGCCAAAGATGTATAAAGAAATAGGTCCACAAGTAACTATAACTTGACTGCCCACTAAACTCTAAGACGAGTGGACCACAGGCAGGCCACAGAGAGAGATTTTGAAAATAAAAAGCAGTAGTAAACCAGACAATCCAGCTATGATATAATTAAGGCTTTGATGATGCTTGTAAAATGGTCATAGTAGTAGTTGTAATGGGTATGGTCTCCATAACTCACCCTACGAGCAAACAGTAGTTAGACAGAAGAACATTTCCCAGGATCTTGACCGTGGGCATTAAGTCAAGCAAATGAGACAATAATTATAAAGAGTCGTTAGCAAAATTAGCTTCTTGTGCTTACTTATGTTCTAATGTTATTATTACATAGATCATCAACTAACTAATTGTAAGTGCAAGATAGTAAATGTAGTATGAATGAAGAAGCACCACCAACAACTCATCCAAACCAGTCACCACTACTAAATACCACAATAGAAAAAGGACTCTCTGGTCTAACCTATGTTTTTCCATACCTTTGCTACTTACTATATAGTACTTAAAGATCTTCTGCCAGAAATTTGACTACTACTGATGATGATGATGAGACTATCAACCAGTTAGGTATGCAGATGTAGAAGCAGACATGATTCACTAATTCACTATGTAATTTATGTTCAATGCATAAAGACATACATCACATCATCGTAAATTATGCTTGATTTAATACAACAGTGATTTCATAAGACAGTGTGACTATACTATCTGTGTGTAGGTTAGACAACTCGTAAGCTCATTTCTTCTGGACAATCATGACGATTATTGTGAAACAAAAGATGTAGGGAAACAATTCAACATAAAGTAACATAAGGGCAATGCCAGGTATTCTTGGGGACTGGGAAGCATGGAATAACATTTGTATGATGATGACAATGAAAATGATGAAGCTACACATATTGGTATGGTATTCTCTGAAAAAGTGTAAGAATGGAATTGTAGAAACAACTCAAACGATTTGACTAGATGAAATAATATTACATAAGAATGATAAAAAGTATGAAAATTCAGTGAGTTGAGGTAACTCAACTAGAACTGGAAAAACAGCCATTGTTGATCCGATAAATAAGCCTCTTTTTCAATCCCACGACCATTATTTCAATATCATTGTACCTCAGTGTATCTTCAATATTTTTGTAATAATATGAAATATCTTGTTCCTTCTTTAATGCAATGCAATGCATTGTGTTGTCTGCATGTGTGAATTGAATGCAGCAAAGGAAAAGAGAATCTAGATTATTATTGAAGGTTTTTCGAAGAAGTTGAATAACAATAGGGTGTTCTACACACACTAACAGCAGCCGCAACTAACATCAGCTTATGTTATCCATCAAATCAAATATGTAGTAGCAGTAGGTAGGATTCAAATCAGCAGGAGATTTCAACGGTCACTACGACTTCTGCTGCTACTAGCCCCTGGATATTATTCCTCTTTTAATGAAATTTATACAGCTTCCAACTTCCAACGATACAATTCTAACAATAACTTAAGTAATATTTATGTGAGTCACGTAGCTAAGAACTGCTAATGTGTTCAATATGATGATTTCAAGTGGATTTTTCATGTCATTTTATTTCCGTGGACTAATTTGCTGAGTTAAGTAGTCGATTTTTGGATTAAATATTGATTTTAAATGGGTACCGAGTAGTGGTCTTCTTTATGCTAATTTATGAGAATCCATTAATTAATGAGTTGTTGGACAAGTAATGATACCGACGATAAAATTATAATATGGCTATTAAGCTAATATCGTAAGTACTACTACAAACATTAGATGGGACTCATTTGCTTTATTTCCATTGAATTCAGTAAGATGTATAATATACACCATTGCATTGTAGACAAAGTAAAAATGTAATTTGGGCAGTAGTTGAGAAAAGTCTTGTGGTAGATTGAGGAAGTCTCAGGAAATGCAATAGCTTTAGTTAAACTGTCAGGTAAGCTAGGATTACAGCTTATTACTCAGTGATTTAATATGTGTGATAATAATTAGCTAGGTTATATATTGTATAAAGTAGCGATGAGCAGATGATGATGAACCAAAAAGAAGGCTGGCTGGACATATAAGTAACATAAAGCTTATTAGACCTGTTCTATTATGCTAATTTATTCATGTTAAATACATCTGGAGGCAACTCAGCCGGGCCAATAAATTATTAAAGCTGCCGATTTAGCTGTCATTTAATCTAAAGGTACTGTAATTGGTAAAGAAACCTTAGGGAGGGTAATGTTTAGAGTAAAGCTTTCAATTAGTCTAAAATGAGGAATGGGTTTTAGCTACTTGCGAATCAAAAGCCAATATAACCAGGATAGAATGAAACCAGCAGAAAACGCTAGAAATAAAAAGTTTCCGAAACTTTGCCCAAGCTTCAGTAATTTTACTTAATAGATAAGGTACTAATAGTAGTATTGTACATTAATAATAATAATAAAAAGATCTTAGATTTAAGAAATAGACAGACTAAAAATCTAAGGAAAATTTAGCAGAGTCACTAGGTTCAAGATTCAATTCATGCCTGTGAATGTGAAAAATACAATACCTTGTATTCAAAACTGACATAAGTTTAGACTTCGACTTTACCGAATATTATTGCAATAGAAATTCTCCAGAAAGTCGGAGAATTTCCATTGTTATATTTCAGACGGGTGATAAGTCCAATATACAACCGCTGACCTTTTCTTAAAATTCATATTTTAAATCCATACTATTTTTAGATAAAGATAAGAAAGAATCGACCCATCCCACCCTGAAGCTCATCCAAATTCCTAATTTGCGTGGAATAAACAACTACCAGAGAAATGAGACACTTGGCCTCTCTCTCTCCTTAGCACATAGTATTAAAAAGATGATGAGAGTACAAAATTCATGATACTTGTCACATCGATTGCCTTATCAAATACAACAAGGAAATTGGAAAATTGCAGATAAGCCTTTCTTTAAACATACTGACAATTTATGATTTCTAGAGACAACTTTGAATCGTTCTGGATCGTTTGTTTTCTGCAATGAACACAGAGGTCTTTTCTTAAGATCCCCTATGCACTCACACACTATACTGTAACGCATTCAGTTCTAACCAAGAGGTCTCAAAAGGTCTCAATTGTTTCCGAATAAGTTTTCTCTATTAAGTGTCAATATGCACGGTTCAACTATCCTTATGAAATCAGAATAAAACCATCCTATCCATTACTCTTCACTTCTGATAGAAACCTAAGCCAATACAGACAAAAAAAACAAAGTATAAAAAGCTTACCTTTGTTGTCCCAGTAGTAGAAGGTAATGATGCCAATTATGTTCACATATCTCGAACATCACGATTAAGTAGCAAGTGGGTCCCGAGCCAAAAATTTAATACTTTCATTGTCCTCGACTTCTCCTCTTCAATATGAATGTTATTCTCTGATCTTCTTCAGCAAACACCACATCGCGTCGTGAGAAATAGATTGCTGGGCTAAATTTTCTGCCTAACATGATGGACTACGTTAGGAATTGGCTTTTAGAATACGATCGATGGCAGGAGTCCTCTTAGACGCTGAATAACTACACACATCAAGACCAATATAGTCTGATAAGTTGATCAAAACTGTCTCAAGGAAAATGACGAAGGTTTTGGTTTTGATGATAATAGTACATAATGATTCTTCTTGTCTTTCTTACTTCTACAATTATTCCCTGACTGTATTATTATTGTTGACTGCTTGTGAGAATTGATGAGTGAGTCTGGTAGAAGCCAAGTTGAGAATCAAGAAGATTTGCGATGATGATGATGATGATGAATATGATGTTAAGAAAGAAGGAATATAATGCAAACGAAGGTGTATATCTCTGTAGTAGAGGGCTATTTATTTGACTTAATGTTACTTTCATGAGGATAATAGTGAAGAACGGGAAGAAGAACACTTTTGACGGTGTAAAAAGGAGCGAGGACGAGTTAGTGAGCTAGCAAAGTCAAAAGCACCTGTGTAATGTCCCTTCATTTCTCATCATCTGTCTGCAATGTACATTGACGATTCAGTATCCCATGGACAAAGGTGGTGATGGTGATGTTCATGCTAATGGTAAAAAGTATGAAGGTAGTGGTTTCGTTTTGTAGTGGTGCATGGTGGTAATAATGCTCCTGGTGGTGTTGGTGTAGTTCCTGGTGGTAGCTCTACTATCAACGATGTGGTGTAATACTCAAAAAGTAATAATAATAATAATACCTGAGCTAGCAGGCCAGGTAAGAAGGTGCATTAGTTCCAAACCATTACCAAAAGCTATAAGCTAGCACCATAGCACAACCACCACTATCAGTTAGGAATGAGTGACTCAGGTCCGTTTGTTCCTCCGTGTTCTCAGCCCTAAAACCTCCCCTCATCCCTTAATTAGTCTTCATTCCCATAATATTTTTATTGTGCTTTGATACCTACAGACAGACATATGCGAACAAGACAGGTAAACCAGAGCCAAAAACAGATAAATATTCAATGTATCTTAATACAAGGCTTGATGCTACTACTTCTAGCTGAAAAAAGAAAAAAAGTTTTACTAACAACATGCAAGCAAAGCAAAAGCAGAGATTTTTTAACAAGTATAAACTATCATGTTATTAAGTATGAGATGGATATTGCTGTAATAATATTACTACTTTGAAACGGACTGCATTGAAATTGGCAATGGAAATCAGTGCAATCATACATGTAGTATTGTAGTATAGTGGTACAGATTTTTTAATCCATATATTCGTTATAATTTTATCAGTTAAATGTTTATAACAGCTACTAGTAATCTGATATAGAAATAAAATGAATAATGAAACGGTTGGCTTGGATGTGTTGATTAGTTTGTTATTTCATTTATATTGTCCTTTTAGTTCTCAATTATCTAGGTTGTGTTCGAATTTGATAATCTTTTATTTCTATTGATAGATTTGTCTTTGTTTTCATTTTGTTGGATTTTTAAGCCCCTTTTGCTAACCTGACTTCTGCTTCCTAGTGATCCGGCCAGAACTACTTTTTAATTGTCATACGCATGACATATGTCACTAGTCAGGTTAGGTTAATATCCAGAATAAACCACAAAGTACTTTTACTCATCTTATTAAATTAATGCTACACTTATTTTTTAATATGAAAAAACGTCTTCGGAGCAAGTTTTCAAACTTAAATCACTTTTAATTCATTATTATGGCTTGATTACAGTCAATCTCATTATAACAAGGACTTATGTTTCAACTATGTGTTACCGATTGCAAACACTTCACTAAATTATGATCATGAGGTTTGATTTATATTAAACTTTAGGACTAGCATAAGCATATAATATAATATAATATAAAAATTACATGTAATATAATTTCGAAATATATAATACGTGCACAAAGTATTTAATAAACTCCATCAGACACGATTTTACACAAGGTCCCCATCGGAAATGAAATAAAGGACCATTTGGAAAAGGTTAAGTCTATTTGGATTATGTTTCCGCTATTTGGAATAGGTCAGCATTTCATGTAGATTACTACACTGAAATGCCAGCCTTTCGGAAAGTTAACTAAAATCGGAAATAACATGGCATACATACGGAAACCTTGAAGGATGGGAGATTTCTTTTCCAAGAAGTGTAACTAAAGCATACAGTAGCTTACGATAATATGGTAAAATTACTAAAATTAGCGATGAAAAAATGTATAAATCTTGATTTATGATAAAGTTGTCGTTCAAAAAATTTACTTGCAATTATTGATACCCAAGTTAGTTATGAATACTCGCTCATACTTCGTTTTTTGTACTTATTTTTAGAACAACTGCATACAGAAATTATTGGTATGTGAAGATCAAAAGGTTCGATTGGTTTACTTTTAGGCAATTCCATATCCTGGCCTGGAAATGCAGATTATTTTTACACCTTAGAAAGTAATTAAAATGTTTTCTATATGGGTAGTAAGCATATGAGTTTCATTTCTTAACCCTTTTTCAAAATTTCAATGGAAGTTGTTTCTTTAAAAAATTCATTGCTTTTAGTGTCGTTTTAATGTAAACACTTTTAATGTAGCCAGTACATCAATATTCTGGGTAGTACTGTAAGTTCAACTCGTTTTGTGAAGTTCTATTTTTGCTGGTAACATTTTGTAAATGCCTTTTATTTCCCTTAGCTTAATCCGATTTAACAAGAACTTTTTCCCCTTTTTTGCTCATCACTCTACCAGCAATTCACTATTTAATGCTATTGATAAATACAGTTCATTGTTCGATTATAAAACAGTAAAACTTTAAAAATATAAGACTATCTCTAACTAAATTTGTACGAGCAACCCTTGATTATTAATTCAACCTTGGAATTATCACCTTTCTTTCACACATTGATTATCCATATCTATCTGTTCTTTATTCCACGACATATATAACATTTAAATTTTATAGATAAATTTCAGAATTATCAAACCAAATGCCCATGCCAAGTTGATCGATGTTGGTATGCAAATATGAGTTTCACAATGTGTCAATTCTCAAAGATCAACAACTCTGTATAATGGCAAGAAACCTTGTGGAAACTGGAAACAAACTTTTGAAATCATATGAATACATACATTTTGTTTTCGATCAATTCTACCGTAGCGTTTACAATTGCTTAAAAACAAAACTAGAACCTATTAATTATTTAACAAAATTCCATGGTAGTTCTGGTAAACGTGAAAAACAATGATAAAATCTTCTCGTTGTTTTTCACGTACTCGTTGTTAGAGTAGTTGTATGAACATACGGAGACATTTATTGAGTCGTAGCAGAGTGGGGATAATAAATGATTGAATTGATATTCATCTACCATGAGTACAATGTCAAAGGTACCTTTTTCCAATAATTCCAACAAATATGGAAATTCTTCCAATTCATTCAAATTTATAATTCATAACTTTGCAAATTGTTTCTGTCGAAATGCTTACAAAATTCAAATATTCATTCACCAATGATTTTTACTTGTGTAAAGAAACCGGCCAGTTACACAATGGGCTGACAATGACTTTAAGATACATTTAGCAATGAAGTGTAAAAATAACTTAAATTCTCATCTTTATTTCCATCTTCACACTCACATGACAAATTTGGCATTACATAAAAATATCCATAATAATTGGAAGCAAATCTTTGGAAGTGAATTAGAATTGCTTTGGGACCAATTTAATTTGCATCATTGTGTTTAAATCTCTGTCGCATAAAAGATTTACGGTTAACGGCTGGAAAATTAATAGTCATGGGCATAAACTTTGCATAGATGCAGTTAAGTGAATTTTCCTGCAGCATAACGACTGCAGGACTATTAACGAAACAATACGACTCTCTTTTGTTATGTTGCATTTTGCAGTATTATTGTAACCAAGTATTAATTTCATCTGTTTTAAATAAATGACTTTTATTGCTAATGTTATCTCTTAGTTCTAAATTACCATTCAGGTTTAATTTTCGCTCATTCAAATTAATATTGTATTGGGTGTCTCATAAATATCGAACGAATTTAAAGGTGAGAATGATTTCAGTTATTCATAATGAACTTGCATTAACTAATTAATGCAGCTTAGTTTTTTTTAAATTTGGAACCCTGTCGTACTAAAACGTCTTACTTATCAGATCATGTTACGAATTACCACAAAATATATTATCTACTCTATAGAGAAAGTAGCGGATGTTTAAGAGTTTTTGTTGTCGTGTAGGGTATTATTGCTGGAATTGCATGATTGAAACTTAAAAATGACGTATGAATCAAAAGGTTAATTTTCTGGGCATTTACTCTAAATAAAAAATCTGGAAGGAATTAACTTTAATTAAGGCAAAAGCAATTAATAAAATAAAGTGTGTATATTAGCCAATACAGTTGAAGATACTTTAATTCCAGATAATTTACTTTCTTATACTCAGGGTAATTCCATATTTCGAATAAGAAAAGAGGCTATCATGAGCTAAGCCATTTGCATAATTCCATCAGAAGATATGTTGTCTTGCTCCTTAATTTCTTTGCAAAATTCCAAAAATGAAACAAAAAAATAAGAGGATACTTTTATTCGACTATAAAAAGGTAAGTTAGAACCAAAGTCTTAAAGAAATATTTTTGCAAAATGTTTCAATAGCCTTTACAGATTTACACCACCCTGAAGACCAAGTAAATTAGCAACCAGCCCAAGATGGACAACGAAGAAATCAAGATAGTTTCATGTCGACATTAACACAATTTTTACGAGTGACTGCTATAGCTCAAAACTTTTATAACATGTATTATAAAGATTGTTCTGGTTTTTATTACTTTGTATCTCATGGGATCAAAAATGGAATAAAGATCAACCCTGGTTCGCACCCGCATGTGACCTTTCCTATTTCTCCTATACGTTGGTTATTCACTCTATAATTCCAATTTCTCCACCATTATCAACCCTATTCTTTAACTATAATAATTGCTTATTAATTTCCTTTACGACCTTTAAAATAGCGTAGTAAAAAGCCACCGTCATAAATGCAAGCCATGTTCCACCAACCATGGATTTAGAGAGGGACAGTGCCCTTTTGGGCGTAAATCATTCCTTGCATCTATTTCAAATAGAGAAGTTCAAATGCATGCACATTATTAATAGGAAAACCGTATGGAAATACAAAATACACAGTGAACAATATTGACTGTACTTTTAGAAAAAGCAACGCTAGTTCCTGAAGTTTTTAGTATTTTTATCCTACTAAAGTAACTTATTAATCTAAGAAAAGTTAACCACATATCGTCAGCAATCTTAACGAAACACCATATGCATGCAATTTCCTCGCTCACTTTTTATAGCTCAGTATTATAAAATTCTATGAAAGAAAATCTGCAAAATTATATTATTTCTATTTCTACCTTAGCTTTAATGCAGTACTATTAAAACCTCATATAAACTACAAACTACTAAAGTTAACTTAACTCTTGTAATCAATCACCTGTATAAAAACGCTAAATTTTAAGGTAAAAGTTGTGATAGTAGTGTAATATACTACTTAGATAGAGTCAAAAATCATGGACAATAGCAATAGCTAAGCTCGTTTACTTTTACTGCCTTTACATCTTTGACTTTGTGCTTTGCACTTTAATAATAACAAAGTGTGTCGACTTGTAACAAAAACGAGTGTATAAATATGAGTAAAACTTTTGTCAAATAATATATTTCGTTAGGAGAAAGTAAAAGCTCTACTTTTAATGACAATATTGCATGACAAACCAATGCATTATAAACATTTTTACTTCTTCTTACCAAGTCACCATTGTATTTACTGGTATAAAGCTTTCTTTGTCTACAGAGAGAGAGAAAGAGTAGACGTGGTCAGAAGTTGATTCTAAATCGACACGAACAATTTTCTCTAAATACTAGTCTGGACTTGAGGGAGGTTTCTGTGTATCCTGAATCATTTTCTAATGCTCACAGTTACTTAAGTACTAGGCAACTCCAGTGTTTAATTATTACAAGTCTGGTGTAGATATGCGAACTGAATGTTGAGACTATTACATTGAGTTCATTTTACCTATGATGGTAGCCTCGAGAGAGTAGTGATTGCATGCAAACTGCAATATATGATAAAAATCTTTTGAATTTTAACAGTTTTTTATGTACTATGGAATGATTTGAATTTTATATTTGAATTGTGTACTAAATATTTATATAGAATATCAATTCTACGTATACACGTGAACAAGTAATTCCTTGAATGATTTCTATTACCCGACCAAAAAACAGGCAACACAATTCTGCAGAGTGAAACGCTCAAGATTATGTTGAATAATTCAACATAAAAT
>JAQGBU010001969.1:0-10865 GCA_034698605.1 Isotoma decorata | reverse complement strand
ACTCAAGCTAATGGATCTTCCATTCCTTCATTCAAGTCTTCTATATTATAGATAGATAGGTAAGGAGGGGGTACTTCGATTCGACCCAACATAACACAAAAACACGACGGTTACAAAAAAAAAGCATTCCTCAAATATTTCATATTTTGTATTTTATAATAAATGCCAATGCTTTCTCATTTCTCTAGAGAACTTCTGGAATTCAGACACTCGTATTTTTATACTAAAAGTTTGAAGTTACATTCAACATTAATAGACGTTCCACAGATTTGAAGAGTGAAGAGTTTAAATCTAAAGGTCTGTAGGTGCTGTATTTCGTATTTCAATCCAAAATCTGCTAACCAACTATCAACTATAATTGACCGTGAACGAGCAATTACCAGATTCATCAACTGTCCAAACTCCGATTAATTATCAAGAACACGGGAGGAATAACGACTTCATCATTCATACACGGCCTACGTTACCCACCATTATAACTACCAAAACGGATTCAACTTCAAATGATAGATTTATGGATGGATTAAGGCGAATGTGAAATGAATGATACCAACGGGGCAATTATCATTATTATTATGACCGACTGACTACAAACTATTTTTTACCCGTCAATCAAACCCGAACGAAGTAATAAAAAGCAAGACCTACTGTACTTACCATCGAATAGAGGGATAATTTTAATAAGCCAGAGTTATCATGCAAAATGCAATCTTGTCTTCACTGAATGTAATAGAAGATCTGGAGCATATTTGGATCTGAATTATCTTAGAACCAAAAAGAATACTTGGCAGTGAATTAGTAATTAATTATTCATATTGGACTTGGATTCGATGATACATTTGTTACAAAATTATAAAAGCTCTGTGGGTCGCACAAAGGTGGGTATGATTATAATTTAAAGTTGTATTATTATTATTGATTTTTGGCATCTGGCTTCATCTGGATAATCTGATATTTTAAAGATGGTTCAAAGTGCTGATGGTTAATTAATTTCCAAGTAACAATGATCAATTTGTATTTGCAGGCAACTTCTACTCGATACACGATATAAACTACGCTTTTTTATATGCATGTAACCAATCAACTAGACCAGGGACTAAACTGACTGTGACTGGATGGTCATCGTAATTTAACTTGATAAAGCAGAGAGATAAGGAATCCTTTCTAATTTTTAGAGTGACAAAATTTATGTAGCTATTATAGGCGGAAGGGAATCAGCACAAATTGAAAAACAAGTCTGATATAAATATTACTAACGCTAATATTTTTACCGGTATCAAACGACTTGAAGACTTTAGACTTTCTATAAAAAAAAATAATCATTCCGCTGCAAAAGCACAAAAGTAAAGAAGCACTCATGATGGGGGAATCACCTATATTTAGCTGCAAAGCTCATGTCTTCCACATTGACCCTGTTAGTAAGAAGTCTTGGATTCCAGCTTCAACGGGAGCCGTTCCGGTTTCCTTTTTCTATGACTCTTCCCGAGGTCTTTACCGCATTATCAGTGTGGAAGGGACCAAAGCGGTTATCAACAGCACAGTAACTCCAAGTATGAGTTTTACAAAGACCTCTCAAAAATTTGGACAATGGTCGGATGTTAGGGCAAATACGGTGTATGGACTGGGGTTCCTATCTGAAGCCGAATTAAATCAGGTATTTAAATCAACTGTGGTGTTGTTTACGATGACAGCAAAATAACTTTCCTACGTTGGAAAAATTAACAAAGCTTTTTTAATGTGCTAATGTTCGGTTGTTTGTTTAACTAAAGTTTATAGAGCAGTTTCAAGAGGTAAAAGAAGCGACAAGGAGCTCAGCAAAATCCTCAGGGTCTGTGACAAATGGAGGGCCCAGAGATGGGAGTGGTCCGACGATACCTCCTCCCAGTATGATGACAGGTACTTCACCATACAGTGCTAGAAGTCAAATGCATGGAACACCAACTGTTTCAACTGGATCAACCCAAGACGACGACCACGTTCGTAACTCGAATGAAGCAAATGCAAATTCTCTCGTGAAAGGAGTTTCAGTGGCGCATCAAAGAAGTCAAAGCTTATCTGCTGTTGCACCCGGAGGAAGTGCTGTTACAACTGAAAGTCCGAAACATGGAGCTACACCCGGCAAACCTGACCTTATTGGACAGTCCCCAGAAACTCAATTAAAGTACGAAAATGAACGACTTCGTCTGGCACTAGCGCAAAGGTATAATATTCACAAACAACGTTTGTATCAAAACATGTTTGCCCTATTTACACAAATTGTTTACTTCACATTCTAGTTCTGCAAATGCAAAAAAATGGGAAGTGGAACTATCAACGTTAAAAAATAATAATGCTAGATTGACCGCAGCCTTGCAAGAAAGCACAGCTAATGTAGAAGAGTGGAAAAAGCAGCTTCAAGCTTATAAGGAAGAAAATCAAAGAATGAAGCAACGAGTGTTAGAGGCTGAAGCTGCCAGAGGTAATGCTGACGCTGCGTCTGAACTCAGGAAAGAAATAGGTCTGATGAGGGAAAAAGCAGACTATTTTGCACAGCAGCTTAAAGCTAAAGAAGACGAACTTCGAATTATCAAAGAAAAAGGGGGTACCAGTGATGCTACAAAAGTAAGTTGAATATTTGTAAACTTGAAACCATAATTTGGGATAATCTTTCATACTAAAATTCAACTAAATAAACTTACAGCAGGACGGAGAAAACCTTCGTACAACGCTACAACAGGTTCAAGCACAGTTAGAAGCCGCCTTAGGTGCTCAAGATTCTCAACGTAGAGTGTTAGAGGCATTAAATGCACAGTTAGCAGAGAAAATACAAGAGTTGGCAAACATTCACGGGGAAATAAACACGGCATTGCACTCATGAAAGATCATGTCACCAATCGAATCTGCCGTGATAATACCATACGATTTAAATAACTTTTAAGTAGGGAAACTTTTTGCATCTTTCAAGTGAATTTGGTATCAAGAAAGTTGATGTTAAATGTTTTCTTCGGTGTTTAACGTTACTATCGAATCTCTTCCTATCTATCATTCCTGTACAAGAAACAAAAGATATTCATTCCCAAAGATGACTGTGACAGCAAATTAAGTGTTGAACCCTCAAACCCCACCAGTTGCTGCCAATCAAAGCGTAAAATATAAATATATTCTATTATAGCTAGCTAATTATTGATTATTTGTCATGTGCTGATATACTGCTTATTACCTGTTATTGTGACAAAGCCCTGTTCAACTAATATTTTAGAAATATTCAGTGCCAACCCAGCTTCGTACCAGGTTAAATATTTTGTTGTAATGTTTTTTGTACAAATGTGTTGCTCGCTGTACCACTTACTTGATAGTGTATTTACCAAGGAAATGAAATAATGGATGATTTCGATTGCAAATCTCGGAATCGCCCAACCTGACTAAGGGTTTACTCTTATGTAGACGAACCTAATCTATTACCTAGCCTACACCTACCTAGCCCTTTAGAATATAAATTATTCAAAGATTGCGTAATATATTGGTGTGAAAAAATCACAATGAACGTTAGATTGTCAGTCTGATAGAAAAAAAACAATTGTACATGCGATGCGTACGGAAACCATATATTATTTATATGGTATGACTTTTGACCTGACCTAAAGGCTTCTTTGCGTAAGTCATCTTCGCCTACTCATTTTGTGGTTGTGCAATTAATGACTTCCTAATTGTATGTTTAGCAAAATCAGGTAAAACCCTTTCTTACCTGCATTCAGATAATAGACTTCAGTAGCTACCCTGCTGCTTGATAGCATTGAATCTCATGGAGATTATTTGATCTTATACTAATTCTTGTTTAAACTCATTATTAACATATTAATAACTAATAAATATACTGTACCGGTAGAAAAAAAGCAATATGTTTGCTTCAAAAGAGAATCAAGAAGTATTACCGTATTAATTGTAACTATTCTACATAACCATTACCATAAAAACATACCATGACTTAAAATAACTTAGTTTTAGTTAAATTAACGACTGATAAGAATTTTGAGCTGTTGAGGCGTTGTGAACATTTACGTGAAATTTTGGCATTTTGGTAATAATCTTATATGACTGTAACAGACTTTGACTTTCATGTTAAGTAATATAATATGTTAGTTAACTTTTAAGCTTTTAGATTTTGGAAGTAATTTATGTGAGAATTTATATTTTTTGTATTTATTTGTTACTATTACCATTATTTTCATGACATGAAACAAGATATACTCAGGCTGCTATCGCTATCATAATTCTCTGCTGGATTGGGCATGTCGTTTTACAACTCGCATCCTTGAGTTGTTTAAATATACTTTACTCCCTAATCAGCTCAGAAAAAAAATTGACCGCACTGAAATTATTCTTTGGTTGTTTAAAATTCATAAACATTCTAACTTTATTTTGTCATTCATATAATAAATTATCCATATAATTTTGTTAATAATAATGTATACATTATAATAAATCTATATTACTTATTACAATAAATAATAATACCGGTCTTGAATATTTCATTGTGTCAGTAGAAATAGAGATATTTGATTACATACCATGTGAAAAAGTTAACAGACCAATTAAAAAAACAACTACTGTCAAGACTTATTTATGAAGTTGGACTAATTTTTTATGACTTTTTTTAGATAAAATTAAATGCACTTCAGAGCAGAATGCTACCGATTAATTTTATCTTTTTCATCCAATTCACCTACATTTTTATGTCGGGGATAGTAGCAGTGTGGAGTTAAAGGAGTTTCATCTCATACGGAGTAATATACAATTTTACTTTACACTTAGATAAATAGGTATTACAAAAATGACATCAAAGTATGGATGGGCACAGGTAGAGTGGATTTGTAAAAAATATCAATGCTCATCTGCACTTTGATAGCCTGACATGAGCCTGTTAATATCTAACTTTGTGTGTTACAGAGACCCAGATACATTTGGTAGTGAAAAAATGCAATGTATAACACACGCGAACAATTACTCAATTCATTATCCATTATCTTCATATCACAATAAATATTTAAATAAGTAATTGTTTGATTACAAACCACATGAAATTTTAAGGTCTGGTCAGTTTGTACTACGTAACGATCGTAATATTATTAAGAAATACATTTACATTCGATTATTATTAATCCCATTCCAATTCCAAGCTGCTTTAATGGAATAATAATAATTCATTCAAGTATTCAGCACAAAATTTGCTTGCATTTTCCACATAATAATAATATTACAAGTACCAAATACCAAAAAATGTCCCTAGAATTGCATGATATTGATAATGTACTCGGGCAACTAATACTGCTGGCAATGAAGTAAGATCCCTTACGTTTCAATTTTTTTACATATATACTCCAAAAGTTAATCCTAAGAATCCTTACTCAAAATCAAAGGAAAAATCTGGTTGGCATTTTCCCATGATGGAAAGGTAACTCCCTATGGTACATGAGGCTGCAGGTACGCCAAGTGATCCACTTGAATTCTTAAACTTCTTAGGGGGGTCTTTACATGAGGGTAGGATGTACCCTTTGTGGAATCGAACTATAGACTCTCCATCAGGACATTTTGATCCTAGCTCAGCACACCCCCCTTTAAGGGGTACCCACTGTGCGCTTTGATAATCAAAGGAATGCTTTTCCCCTTCAGCGTCTTCTAATCCATTAGATGTATGTTGTAGACATTGATTTTTTTCACAAATTGGAGATCCCCTATTGGGTTCTTCACCTTTCACAGTTAGCCAATGTCCATCAGAGCAATAAGCCTTGATTTAAATAGGAAACAAAGAAATAAATGTGATATTATCATGTATTATTATTATTATCATTACTTTTGCAATTAGAAAGGTTGAGCATTGGAAATAAAAAACATGAGTTACATGGCTACCACATTCATATAATGACCATTAGAATTCGTTCATGTGTTCAAGATCAGTTTCAGAGCAAGGTCACAAATATTTTATACAGTTTTGACATTCATTACAATCACACATGACATTATAAATTATTGTTTATTCATTCATGCACC
Source organism: Isotoma decorata (assembly GCA_034698605.1). Lineage (NCBI taxonomy): Eukaryota > Metazoa > Arthropoda > Collembola > Entomobryomorpha > Isotomidae > Isotoma > Isotoma decorata. The sequence continues at coordinate 4,838 of JAQGBU010001969.1, read as the reverse complement.
ATGCCAAGATGTCATTCATCTCATTATCTCTAAGAGAATTATGATTACTTATTTATTTTAAGAATCGTTAAGGTCTCAAACTGCAGACATTTATTGATTTCTAAACTTCCCTTTTCCTTTGTGGTCAGTTGCAATCGAAATAAATAATCGTTAGAATTATAAAGTAATATCTTCTTAATTGCAATGGACTCTGGTCAACTGCATGTTATAAATATTATGTTTCCGTATGCATTTATTACGGCATGTGTCTGCTATAATGACAGACATCTTAAAAAAACATCTTAATTAGTAAAAGGCAAAATCAGGAATTTTGTTGTTGGCACAGGTACAACCGACATGTTAACGACATAATGACCTACCTCATTAGTAAGGACATTTTAGACGATGTAAACTTGTAATTTATTATTCCTATCCTGTTTTGACCAACTATTAAGAAAGTTTTTATTGATAAGGTGCATGCTATGCATAAAGCGATGTTACAGTAAATTCAGATTAGTTTGTGTTAGTGATGGATTTTTAAGCTATAGATTATTTTTCAATAATTTATGCAACTATAATTCTTGTACTTTTCGTCCTCGCCATTGTCGCCATAAATTAACTTGTATATTTGCGATTTCGATGATTTAGTTTAATGATAATGAAATCCTACTTGGGAATTCAGCAGGATTGTAATTTGCAGGCAAATTTTTATTTAATTAGAGATTTTTTAGATAAATCATAAAATCTATTAATTTGTTTCCATGAATATGTTTATCACAAAGTCACAGAATAAAGTGCCGTCTTATATGACAGAAAAATAACCAATTTTTTTCTAAAAACATAATTTATAGCCCACGTATGTATTGAAAATAAATTCATAAAAGTGCATTAGAAAAGTAAGACCCTTTTCATTTGATTACAAGGAGATGTTTTTTTATAGTAATTAAAGATACAGGGTTTATCTCAATTAGGTATTCTAATGGGTTCCCAAATATATTTCTGTACTGACTCTGAATTGAAAGCAATGATAATGTTGCATTATATCTATTCTTTGTAATCTTAATCTATCATATTATTAATCTAGAAAGAACCTAAAGCAGTTCTTCCGATGTCCCTGGTTGGAGTTTTAATCGAAAATAAATGAACTAAAGGTTTGATTGTTGGGTTGATTGACTTGAGCATAACGGTTTACAATGTAATGGATATTACATTGTAAGCTGAACTGTTCATTTGAATGATCTTGAAAAGTTTTTCTTAAATAATATTCGTACTTGAATGAGTAATCTATTTCGCAAGGGTGTGACCGTTTCCGATGCATTCTAATTTTTAATACCTTTCCTTTCCTCACTCTTAAATGTTTCTTCCTCAAAAAGCTATAGATTCAATTTACTACAGCTTGTGCATGAATTATACTTCTCATCTTCAGTATACAGCAATTACTTTTCAAATAAAATGCAACGAAGACAATATAAAAGAAATTTTCTGAAGCTTGGATTGCTACTTTCTTCAAATAAGAATTTCTCACATTATCCAATAATTAACAACTGACAAATGAAGCATAGCAGTGTTCAAGGGGATTAAGCCTGATCCTAAATAATCAGCAATTACTTTAAATTATGGTTAGCTTAAAATACTTTCCCCATGAGTGCTAGTAAAATATGTTTACAATTAAATTTAAATCTATTCAGACAAACTTAAACAATTAAATGTATGATAGATTATTTCAGTCAATAAAACTTAAACATTTTAATACTGAATCTCCAGTTAGTTCTATCCAAATGAATGCGTAAAGTCTAAGTAGTAGTTGATTTTTATTGAGGAAAATGAAATTACTATAAAATATCTCGTATATAATAAACCATTATAAAATGACCAATATTTACTGAAGCTTTTAAAAGTCTACGGCTCTTAATTTTTGACCTGAGTGAGTTGAAATTATGTCTCCAAAACAATTTATTCTCAATCCATACAGTAATAAGTACAACCGTCATTAAATTCAGCTTACCTGTGTAAAAACAAAGTAACACCTTCCTGAATCATGATCGAAGAGAAGTGTCCGATTATAAAGAGTATGAGGGCAGTTACATTGTCCATATTGACTCCTAGGGGATTCTTCTAGAAAAATTAAATTATGCTCGCATGGTCCTTTTTTGGCTTTAGGGTAACATTGCTTTGAGTCTCTATGCATTAACTCATCTTCATCAGGACATAATCTAAAGGTTGAAAAAAACACTCCCAAAAATTAATGCTACCAGAAACCCAACGAATTAAGCAAAAACTAATCCTTATTTTTTGAATCTGTCAAAACGTTCTTACCTTGGTCTGTGATGACTGTAAATAACTACTAAAATAAGAATGGCACCAACACCGATGGCACCCAAGGCTGTTAACTTGCACGCTTTGGAAACCATCGTGTGATTCAGAGTTTAACGAAATGACGAATGAACTTATAAATTCTTTAATTTAATCTACTCCAAAGTTCCAGTCCAAATCTTTCACTGATTTGGAAATCAAATAGAAACAAGTTTAAAATCAAAATACACTCACAATAAATGATTAAAATTAATTTTATCAGTTTATTATAGGGCACAGCAGAAACAAAATTTTCCACAAAAATAAACTTCTGAGTTTGTATGTTTGGATGAAATACAGAGCCTACATTGCAACACGTAGGCTGTACCATTTAATCTATTAAACTGAGTACAATTTATTTCATTTTAAGTAGTAAGTTCATGAGTTGTGCGATGCCCACCCTTCGTTTGTTAAATTGGTTTGGTCAAGATTAGATAACCTTTTACAACTTATTTGTACATTCCCAATACTATATACGATAGTAAAGTATGCGGATGTTAAATAATGACTAAATGCTAGCAATTTAAATGAAACTGAGATTCCAAGTATCTCTCTCTCTCTCTAATGAAGTAATCCCTGTACTATTTTAGTGATGATCAATTTGAGAAACAATAATTAAAAGTTCGGTATTAATACCGATTTAAAATAGAGCATTTAGTTGGAGCTGGATATTATGCAAAGGCTTAAAGAACAACTAACCCCAAAAGTTGATTACCCAAGAAAAGTGCAAAAGAATTACCTATATAAGATGAGAGTTCACAGATTCACAGAACGTCTATGCAGATGAAATTGAACTACTTCGAATCTTATAAGATACACGGTGTATTAATACAGAATTGAAAAATAGAAGTAGTATAGTAGTATATGGAAAAAAGTATAGTTACAGCGGCTTCATTATGTAATTTATTACCTCAGATGTATCATAAGAATACAGGAAACGGATACCAAAGACTTACCTATTGACTCATTTCTAATAGGAATGATGCATTCAAAAGGGTTACATTATTAAGTACTTTTCTCAGTCAATCAGATGAACCATAACCATAACATTATTATTTCAGCCCACAAGGTCGTCATTTTATTAAACAAACGAAACCAAGTCCATTGCTTATGATGAATTTAATGACGTGGTTAGAGATATAATCTTATGAATATGATACAATAATAGCATTATTATGAATGAGATAAGGTGAACGTATGGTAACAATATCGAAAGTACAGGTAATTGGGGCCCACACCTTTATGAAACTGGAATAAGGAAAGCAAACATTAAAATTTTTAGCATATTTTGTTATCATTATCGTAAAATATGAACACTTTTTCCACTTTAGTTAGCAAACTATAATATTGTCTGAAAAAGTTGAATAAATGTCGGTAACGAATACACATGAAGAAAGTCGGGGTCCTTTTTCCAAAATTATGAAAATGTCAATGTGGGCGTACATTAAACAAAGAAATTAACCATTTCTAGCCAATGACTTGTACTCAGTTTGTTTGAAATCGTCATCATCGCCTAGACTGCAAAATAAAAAGTATTCCCCCTTTCAGCACCAATAATATCACTTGAGCGTTTGACGACTACACGAAAAACCCACATGGCCTTTCCTTGATGACAGAATTTGTTTAAAGTAACACTGTTTCATCCTGCATGAGATTAAATATTTTGGTAAACATCAACATATTTTTTGCTTCCTACACAAACACAAAATGCATCGTAAAAATTCTTATGAATTTGTATACTATTTTCCCATAAGCGTTGAGGTTTTTATGCATGAGTAAGAGACAAATTAACTTAAGTTAACCCCTTTTTAACAGAAACAGGTAGTAAATTCGTCACAACTCTCATGACCATCTTCTTATCTTTAGTTTATAAATACATTTTCTGTAAAATGCTTTACTTAAAGCTAAGCGTTTAAATATTAATATTTTTCCTTCTACATTGTACGCTATTAATACCCTGAAATTGAAAACTACAGAATACTTCCCAACCCACGCAATTTACCATCCTCATAAATCATGAAACACTATTGCTCATATAATATAGAATTTTTGCAACACGTACTATTTATTATTGGCTTAAGAAGCAATTATCCTTGTTTTTTGCTTCTCTTAATTAAGAAAACCATTATAATTAAAATAGATTTTTTTTAGTAGAAGCTGGAAAACAAATATTTGCAAAAAGCCCTTGTGGTTCTTACCTGTATAACTAAAGTAGTTTAAAAACATCTTAATTTCTACATAATGAGAATGAAGAGAGAAGGATGAAAATGTTATTCGGTAGGTTGTAAAAGTGTTGGTGATAAATGACTTATGACTTCATAAAACAGTTGAAGTTGGAAGGAAAGATTAATGAGTGTGAGTGGCCTTGGAATGTCAGGTAATGACTATTATGCATTGCAAAATACTTTTTGACAATTCTTAATGGCTTGATTATACAAACTGATTAGATGATTGATCTTGACTTGAGTGTCTTTTCTGAGATTAACATTTGTCATTAAAACATCTTT
>JAQGBU010001968.1:0-10868 GCA_034698605.1 Isotoma decorata | reverse complement strand
CTTTGGAGATCTTTTTACTTTAAATTTAACATTGTAAGTATTTGGCCATTTTCGACATGCATCTGGCCCACAGTGCAGCGTTAAGAAATGCATTAATGATGTATTCGTGTATGTAAAGCTTCCATGTAACATAATCTTCATTGGTTCCTTTAGTTCGACACAAATTGAAGTAAATTAAAATTTTAAATTTTACAGATTGCAATCTGTCTCGCAATTATGGTTCTGGTTCCATTTATTCCATGTACAGAATCTGCTGGAATAAGCTTCCGATCATTTCGATACAGACCAAGATTTTGCATAGCCTGTTCTGGGCCAAGGTGGCGTGGCCAATATGATTATTATGGACGCTCCGGTCGAAGACGAGGGTTCGGGTAACTTACATGGTCACTGAACAAGTCAATCAATACCATGATTTTTAAAATGGATGGAGTATAACAGTGGAAAATATCATTACATTAATAAACATTACATTCCAAAACTATCATTACATTAATTGGCATTATACGTTACACCTCAGAGCAATAGGTTAACAAAGTTGAAAATATATGTGTTAAAGAAAGATACGAAAGTTTATAGTTACAGACCCATATTAATTTAATAAATTCTTTCCAGGTTTCAGAATAAGTAAATTATCGGTTTTGTGCTTAACTTTATTTTACTGAGTTTATTCACTTGCACAACTGTAAAACTGTGTTGCATTCTTGCATTTATAACAGTAGTAGACCAGTGCAGCAACTAGCCTTAAAATGTGATTCATTGATTGAGACTCATCTTAATTACTTATTTTGGCTTGGAAAGGTTAATCCATAACATAATTGGAACAAAGGATGGGTCCGATAGCGCTTAAATTGTTTTCAAGTAATTTTAAATGCCACATAACTCCTAACTACTGGTATCATGCATTCTGCATACATTACGTTTCAAAGAACGTATTATTTTTTTAGATTTATTTAGAGATTGTATGGACTTAAAACAAAAGAAAGTGTGGGATATATAAATGGCTGATTCTAATCCATTTATACGTAACGTTAAAAATGTACACGTTACACATTAAAAATTTACACGTTTTTAAATTTAAAAAACCTGCCCTCGCAACAGTACAGATAACTTTAATTTTGATGAGCTTTTGTAAATTAATAACATTTGCGCTGGCATTTTTTAAAAATAAATCTTCCGTATTTATGGTATTAAGCTATTATTTACTAGTTTTTCAAGCCAGTCCTGCGACTGGCAACATAATAGGTCAAAGTTCCAGAAAAAATCGATGCCAAAACAATCTAGACCACCGCAATTACGCACAGCAACACACAAACACTGATGCCAGCTGGATTTCTTCTTCTTTGGGAGGAACTATAGCCATTGTAAGCGCTACTCCTGCAACGTCCACCGGCGTTCGGGCAATAACTTTTAACTCAAAGGTCACAGGTCAAAACATTTGGTACCGAATTGATTTTTCTTGTCAAGACAATCCGATTGGTATGCAACATGATACGCTTTGACCTCTTTTGAACGAAACTTTGACCTGTGACCCATTAACAGGCAAAGTTAGAGATTTGAAACATATAGCGGAATGGCTTCCTTTGCTAATTTATTTGTGAATGGTATAAGTATCGTTGGACCATTCGAAAGTAGTATTGGCAAAACACTTACTAACAGAGCTTCTCCATTTGCTTTTTAGTTTTTCCTGTCTTATATTTTCTTCGTCCTATTTTTTCCTGTCTTACATTTTCTTCGTCCTATTTTTTCCTGTCCTATTAGTTCTTCCTCGTCCGATATCTTCTTAATCTGATATTTTCCTATCCTATTTATTCCGTCCTAATTCTTGCGGTCCTATGTTTTCCTATCCTACTTTGTCCGGATACCCTTTTGATGTAATAAGTAGATTTTTCACTTTATTCAAAAGCCAAATTGTAATAAAAATGGAGGATGTTTTGGAAAAACACGTTAACCAACGGTGCTAGATACTACTATACTTATCTTCTTACATAAAACTTGATTATTTATAACACTACACTACTGGTAAGAAAACAGCAATGATATTTTTTAGGAAACTCCTTTTGTGTAGTAAAGTAAAATTCGGGATTAATAATGTATAAATAAGTAAGACTTTGTTACGGTTTTTATGTATGAAACCAATCAACATAATCTAGAGACTCTTTTAAGCAAAAATGCAGAATGCGTTAAACTTGTCATCCAATTCTGCGTTCAATTTAAGACATATCCTATAAACATTCACTAACAATGCAGGTTATTTTGCGGGGACGCACGGATTTTGACGAGTGATAGCTCAAAAAAATGACCAAAAAATTACAATTTCAAAAATTTAAGTCCGAGCCAATAACGCTCATGTTGACCTGAGTTATAAGCAGTCAAAGTTGAGAATCTTTGCGTAAAGCGGCATGATCAAATCAAGTGGTCCAAATCAAAGCGCTTTGAAAATTTTGATTGCGCTTAAACTTTCAGGAAGTGGTGGTAGGGTCATGTAAAACACCCCCTAAAAACGATTTAAAAAAAATTCAACCACACCCACTATACAGGCAATTAATCGGAGTTTGTCAGAAACTTGTGAAGGGGCTAGCCTTGTGAAGGTTTCTTGTGAAGTAACCCCTTTAAACACTGATTTAAAGAATCAAATACACGTGTATTGATTTTGAAACCGTCCGATTTTCAAAATTTTGGGGGATTTCCAATGTTAATTTCAATCCAATATTTTGCAATGTTCCTGTGCCCCGTCCAAGCTAAAAATGTGGTTGAACGATTGTCCTTTACAACTTGTACAACACATTTTTTTCGAGTGGAATCGGGCACAGGAACACCGAGATATTTTGAATCGAAAATAGGGGATGTGGGGGGAAAACAAAGGCGTACGAAGTAGGTATCAAGCAAGTTACGATCTAATGAGGTTCCTATTTCTAATGCACAAGATAGCGAAACCACACCAACTTTAGTCAATTTGGCTTAAAGTAAACAAATTGAACCGGAAAAATTTCTAAACAACATTTTATGACCCACTGACCTTAAAAATTATAGTTAAAACCCTTTGAACCCCCCAGGGAAGGTCAGGGGGCGACTAATCCCCTAATAAAGAATTCTTAAATGTTGAGATTTAAAGACCGGTAAAATTTCGAAGCTGCATTTGATGACCCATTAACCCCAAACATCATAACTTAAACTCTATAAACCCCCCGGGGGGTGTCAGGGGGCGACCCCCTAATAATGAATTCTTAAATATTGAGATTTAAAGACCGGAAAAATTTCTAAGCTGCATTTTACTACCCATTGACCTTAAATATCATAAATTAAACCGTGCAAACCCCCCGGGGGTCAAGGGCCGACCCCACACCCTTATATAAATTTTACAATATCCGCATTTTTAGGTCGAAAACGTTTCAAAATTTCAAAATTCAACACTTTATTTTAAACAAATAATCTAACTTAATCAAAAAGAAACTGAAAGAAATTTATGATGATTTACAAAAGTAGGACATGTAAGAGGAGTTTTTTATATGAGTGTAAAGTTTTAAAACGCAATTTCAATGTTGTTCATTTTGAAATAATAATTGAACTTGGGTATGTTAGGCGCATGGCATAAGGTACTCTACGCAGCTGAAGTTTAACCTACGCTTGATCAAATCATTTTATATCACAGCCAATGTTTATTTATACCAACTAAAGACTTTAATTAACTGCAACACTTATTTTCCTATATTTCGAAACTTTTTAAATCTACTTTAGACTCGACTGTTGGCCAGCAGTAAATAACAAACAAGGAAAACATCACCAACAACAACATAATATTAGCAGTACAGGCCGTGGACTGTAAACATTTTTAGTAAACATTAAAAAGAAAACAAGGTTTAAACTTAAACACGTTTGTTTTTTTAATCGGTCAAATGCAAAAGCTTCAAGTAAATAATTTCGAAGCCACTTACTTTACGTGCAAACTTTTTGTGGAGAACTAATTAATTGTTTACATGCTAAATCTAACCTAAACAAAACCCACAGCATAAGTATATTTAACGACCAAGTTATAGGGTCTCTAGTCTCTATGTGTAACCTTGGCTGGTGCTGGACAAAAAAGTCAAGCCTCATATGGGGGGTTATTCGTGCCATAAGCTTGTTTTTTCAATTACTCCTATTACAGATCCAACTATTACATGTTGGCAAAACGGTAAATGATAACACCAAGGGGGTGTGACTGGGGCAAATAAAGAGACAATAAACGTAGACATCTTCTCCAGGCAAACCGGGGTGTACTTTCATCACATCAAGCACATCTAAATAATCAATTTTAACACTATTCTTCCTTTCTAAGCCATTAGTAATAAATATTATGAAATTACCATGAAATTATGAAATTACCATAAATATTATGAAATGAGCAGAGATAGCCAAAATACTGTATTTTAAAATACATTTGTAATTAAAATACAAAATACTTATTTTGTATTTAAATGCACCAAGTTTGTAATTGTAATTGTATTTTGTAACTCTATTTTGAAAATGCAATGTATTTTGTAATTGTAATTGTATTTTAGACATTTTAGGATTGTATTTTGACAACCGCCATGATGTATTTTCAAATACATTTCAAAATACATTTTCAATTTAGCCTGAAGAAGTTTTTTTTTTTTTACAAAAGTAGATACTCGATGTTTTGCAAAATTCGTGCAAATAAAGTTTAGTTTTTCGTTTTTTTCTTATCACATCCGATCTTAGCGAACTAACATGTTTAACTGACTCACACTTTTGTGAACCCTTACACAGTGCGGTTATTAGAAGAAAACTTTGAAATTTTTACGCTTATCAAGATCAACAAATTCTTGGTCTTCAATTAAATCATTCTCTTTTTCAGGGCCGTATCTGAATTAGGGTTTTATGATCAAATCCGCCCCCCCCTGAAATCTCAAAATTAACATTAGAGGGATAGGAGAGCGAGGGGCGTGGCCATGGCTAAACCCTACCCAAAATTTTTGGGGGGCAGGAAGAACCCCCTCCAAAATGTTTTCTGAATACGGCACTGCCATTTTCTTCGTTCTATTGAAAATGTATTTTGTGTAATTGTATTTTAAATACAGTATTTTGTATTTTGCACGAATTTAAAGTATTTGTATTTTGTATTTGTATTTTGAACTTTCAAAATCGTTCAATGTAATTAAATACAAAAGTATTTTATGGGTGTCAAATGTATTTTGTAATTGTATTTTGTATTTTGAACCAAAGTATTTTGGCTACCTCTGGAAATGAGTTAAAGATGCAAGTATCAATTTTTAACCTATTTTAAAAGTTATAATAGCGAAGACTCCATTTGGTTTGTCGTTTGTGTATCCTCCTGCTTACTTAAATTGACACAATGCAATGGTTGAATTCGGGTTTTGGTACCAGATGGTACCAAAACCCGAATCCAACCCAATAATGTAATCCTCAGAGACAATGATCTTACTCAAATCAGAATCGGATTGTTACTGTGATGAAAAGAAATACACTGCACTACTTCTTCAGAATGGAGATAAAATAGTTTTTGAAACTTACGGAGAAGCAGATGTAAAAATAAGAGTATTACCAGCCTATCGCAACAACGAAATCGCGATGAAGTACCCGAGGTACTCTGATATAAAAGACCAGCTTAAAACTCTAGCAGAAAACTTGGTTCAAGATGTTCAAAATATTACAACACAGCAGTGGACTATAAATATCTATTTTTAGCAAACAAAAAAGAAAACAAGGTTTACCCTTGCCCTTGTTTGTTATTATTATTTTGTCAATTGTATCAACTAAAGTACAAGCAGTTACAGGTAAACAAATTAAAAAGCCAGATTACGTGCAAACTTTATTATTTTTTATATAGTTTCTCATATGCTATATAGTAGGCTTCAATAAAACCTGACCCCACAGCACCAAGTTTGTTCAGTTAGTAAAAATCTGTGTGGAAGATACCATCCAAAGAGTATACTTCTGAGGAACTCCTTGGCAGTTAATATTCATCAAGTTATCCAATAACCCGTAATTAAATACTTTATTGAAAAAGCGTGGGCTTAAATCAGTAGTTTTTTGTCAAATTCGTTAAAAAGAAAAACTGCTGTGAGACAAAAGAATGCAAAATACTAGTTCTTTGCACAGCTTGTGAAGAAGTAAAATTGTTTAAAGTTTAAATAAATACAAGGATTTATTTTTCAAAATACAAAATACTGCAATCCTACAATCTTTCTAAGGATTAATTGTCTCTAAGAAATTTAAGTACCGTAAAAGTCAATTTAAAACCCCACGGAGGGTTTTTGTTTCAACCATTTGGAAAAAAATAGGAGTACAGGTATATTCCGAGGTGGAGATATACTTTTCTTAAGCAAATTTAAAGAAAATTTACAAAAACCAACATTTTATTCCCACAAAATCCCACATCTTTTATAATTTTAAATATTCTAGATTTTAAAGAACTACTTTATCAACATTTTCAAGATAAAGATGGAAGTAGACTGTATATTTCGATGGAGGGGGGTTATGCCTTTAAACTAGTCGCCAGCTATAGAGATTTACCTAGCGTTGATTTTTACAGATTATTACAAATTTTTAAAGATTCTCAGAATGTTATTTTTAAATTTTTCTAAATATTGCCTAAATATACCTTTTTTACCCCTAAGTGTGGCCTTTTTCATGACGTCAATATCGGCTAAGGGCTATGACGGTTTATTAGTATCATCTCAAAGAACTTTAAAACATAATTTAGAAATGTAATCAAGCAAATTAAACCAAAAAATAAAATACACAATTAGGAAAATACGGTAACAAAACTCGAGTCCAACCAATTTTAGTGATTTAGTTTTTTATATGAATTCTGAAGATTCCAATTTTTTCAAACATTTCTCTTGGTTTTCAATTACAAAAGGTTTCAAGTTTCAAAGCAAGAGAATTAACTGAATAAGTTAAAGGGATTGCAAGTGTCAATTATCAACATTCGGGAACGTTTTTTAAAAGTTGTAATACTGAAGATTTCATTTGATTTGTATACTTCTTGTTCATTTACTTTTTAGATAAAATGAATTTAATTTTCAGAATCATGATTTTGCTCAAGTCAAACTCGGATTGCTCTAACTGTGAGAAAAAGGAATACTCCGCTTTAGTTCTTCAAAATGGGGGAAAAATAGTTTCTGAAGCTCACGGAGAAGCAGATGTAAAAATCAGGGTATTATCAGCCTTTCGAAACAATGAAATCAGTACGAACTACCCTAGGTTTAAAGATATCAAAAAACAAATTAAAACACTAATAGAAAACTTGGTCAAAGACGTTCAAAATCACGTATCTGAAAATATCAGCACAGAGGATATCAGTTTTTTGAAAAAGATGGCACAAGCCGGCTTCGTCTATTCGATTTATGCCCAGCCTTCACTGGAAATTTTTGATGAACGAATTCTGGCGATGGGATACTATGGCACAGCTGTTACAATGCTTGATGATTGTGCTGACGTTGATAGTCGTCAATATATTTCTCATTCGGTTTCCCACTCTCCAGATGACCTTCGGAAAAACTGTGCAAAATGTTTGGCAGTCGTAATCAGAATTTTGCAGCAAAAGGAAAATGACAATCCTGAACTAATTTCAGAAATACAATATCCATGCCAAAGCATTATATTATACTTGTTTCGAGCATTTATGGTAATAATGTCGAAATGCTGTTGGAAAAACTATAAAGACAACTGTAATTACTTTATTGCAGAGCTTGAAAAAACTGGATTGGGAGTTCAGTGGGCATTGCGTAAAGAAATTATAGAAAGCAAGCAAATTCATATTTCAGAGACTGTATGGCTTCTCCATCGAGGCATAAGTTTCTACCAAGACACTTGTATTGAATTACTTTTGATTGGAATGGGTATAACTTTAAGTCCAGATATCCGAAACAGTGTGGAATTTATAAGTTTTAAACAATCGGCAGGTTACGCAGCAGCCTTAACAAATGATTTAATATCGTTGAAAAAAGAAATTGAACGAAAGGATAAAGTTCCCGACAATTTAGTATTGAGGAAAGTGGTTTTTGATGGATTATCTTTGGATGAGGCTATTGCATATGTAAATAACCGAATAAATGAATATTTCCTTGATGTGTTAATACTTGGAGATGTTTTGAAGTCTTTCGGTGATGAGGGTCTTTCTAAGTATGTTGATATTGTTAAATGTGTTACTGATGGAGCAGCTTATTGTTACGAAGGGATGTCCATAAGCCGATATCAGTATGAGGAGTTAACGTATTTTGAAAAGGTTGCCGTTTGTTTGCATCAAGTTTAAAAGTATGGGTTCGCAAAATGGTGCACAAATACAACATTCATATGGCTATATTGTATAAAGTACTATGGTAAATACAATAAAAAATTTAATTAAATCAAGGATTTAGTTCACCGTTGTTTCATTTATGGTGCATAACCTGTGGCCCGCAGGCTGCTTAATACCAGAAGAGATTGATTAAGCTGTACTCGGAAAATTCTGGCTAACATTTCTGGCTAAATAAATTTCAAAAAAAGATGCAAAGGGAAGTTTTAGTCATTATAACTTACCCGCAAACAGCAATGAATGCATTCATGAATATGGCGTTCTGTAGTCTTTAGAGTAGATGCATTTTTCCTGTTTGAGACAAGGAAGTTAAATTGGGTAAGCTTTCTTACTACACATTTTGATTAGCGTTTATGCAAAGTATGATCAAGAGAAATGCATATGCTTGGGGTTTAAAAATGTCCGGGAAAGACTCGCCAAGGAACTCCTCGAAGGAACCATTTGTTAGCCAATATTACTAACATGCGATAGAAATGTACAATCTTAGGGTAACGTTTGTCTACTCCAACGTCTGCAATTGCTCAACCATTTGCAAATGAAATCAAAGGAAATGGTATCTGGTCAGTACAGAAGAAACTTTGCAAACCTAAAGTCACAAATGACTTCACATTTGATCTCAATCAGCAAAAGGAGTACTACTGTACTATTTCCAATAAGCCTGTTGATGTTCAACTCCCCTTCACACCTTTTTGTCTCAATGTCGCTAACCCAATTCAATTTCAAAGGAATTAACACTCATAACCTACTAACTGCATACAAAAAGCTCAAACACAGATCACGCACAACACCTGACCAAACAGGAATTTCCCCCTTCATGATAAAAAAACACTATTGGTGCGCCCAATGTTAGTAACACTTTATGCAACATTATAAACTAGTCTTTAAAAGATGGCGAATTTTCTCAGGTATTAAAAATGAGTGCTGTCACACCAGTACCAAAAATCCGACAAACCAATCGAACCAGCTCACCTACGCCCTATCGCATTGCAACCTTTTCTATCCCTTATTACTGAGAAATGCGCCCATCAGCAAATAATGAACTATTTAGAGTCTAACAAGCTTCTCTAATGGTGAGTTCGGTTTTCGAACTGGTCCTTTGTGTGAATTAGCTATGGTGGCACTGACTGAATGGACCTATAAAGAGATAAATAAAGGTAACATTTGCTTATTGGTATCGTTAGACCTATCTCGTACTTTCGACCTCTTCATCAGAGAATTTATTTTGGAAAAAATTAAACATAGTATAGTATTGACCCGTAATGGTTTAGATCTTACCTGTCTTAACGATGCCAATACGTAAAGGGATCAGATGGTAGTACATCATCAGTCCGGTTTACTATTGGGGGCTGCCCCCAAGGTTCGGTTCAAGGTAGTCTGATTTTTAATATATACATGAATGACTTTCCACTTGTAATTAAGCACTGTATTAGCTTACTCTTTGCTGACGATACACAACTTTGTATCGCTGGACACCCTTTTTTGAGTTCTTGAATTAACTATTTTAAAGGTACCAATGACCGCTAAAGGCTAAGCAGGCGTTTTTAAAGTTTTCAAGGAATTTTAAAAATGGATTTTACTAGTCACAAGCCGATTCATATATTTTTTTTAAATTCGGCCTTAAAATTATTGCAAACTTTAAAAGTTTTCTTTGTTTTCAATTACAGAAGGTTCAAGTCGAACAGCAGGAGATCTAACTGAATGCTTTAAAGGTGGAAATTTCCAACCGTCGGGAACTTATTTTAAAAGTTATAATAGCAAAGACTCCATTTTGGTTTGTGTAAATCAAATCTACTTTTTGCATAGTTCAAATTGACAAAATCATTTAATTTTCAGAGACCATGATCTTGCTCAAATCAGAATCGGATTGTGACTGTGACGAAAAGAAATACACGGCACTGGTCCTTCGGAATGGAGGTAAAATAGTTTCTGAAACTTTTGGCCAAGCAGATGTAAAAATAAGGTCATTATCTGCCTATCGCAACAATGAAATCGCGATGAAGTACCCTAGGTACGCTGATATAGAAGACCAGATTAAAACACTAACAGAAAACTTGGTTCAAGATGTTCAAAATAACTTAACCAAAGAAGCTAGCACAGAGGAAATCAGTTTTCTAAGAAAGATAGGCTACGTCTCCTTCACCTATTGCATTTACCTTCAGCCTTTGCTCGATATCTTTGATAAACGAATTCTAGCCAGTACATACTGCGCAACAGCTCATACAATTCTTGACGACTGTTGACTTGGAAGGTCGTAAATTCATTACTCATAAGGTTTACAACTCTTCAGATGAGCTTCAGAAAAACTTCGGGAAAATGATCAAACTCGGGATCAAAATTATCCAAGGAGAGGAAAACAAAGATCCTAAGTTGATTTCAGAAATACAATTTCCTTGTAAAAATATAATAGTATACTTGCTTCCTGCTTTCACGGCAATAATGACAAAATTTTGTAAGGACAATTTCAAAAAGAATTGTAATAACTTGGCTACAGAGCTTGAGAGATACAGATCAGCAACTCAGTGGGGAGTTCGACGAGAAAATTTAAAAA
>JAQGBU010001967.1:0-10872 GCA_034698605.1 Isotoma decorata | reverse complement strand
AAATTAATGAGGCTCACACCCGCATGCATCACACACAAACAGACCGAGACCCCATACGGTCTTGCCAAGGGTGTGTTACCCTACAATTTCAAGGGTGGTCTTTTTCTAATATAGTAACTATAACTCTGAAGTTGCCCATGAAACCCCCCAAAAACCAACCCATCTGTTCCGATCTTTTTAGTAAATAAAAACACCCGGGTTTGACTCACCCTAACTCTAAAAGTTAAAAGACAAACTAAAATTGAAGAAAGTTGTTAAAGGAGTTGCACTGGTTGGTAGTCACACCCCTTTCTTCTCCGCAATCTACTTTTTCTTTGTGCTCAACGGACCATTAAGCCATGACGAATAGAAATATAGAGGAAAAGTATGTGAAATCAAACGCAAAACCACTCGACCACATCGCCCTTCAATCTTTTCTTTTCTATCTCTTAACTACGTTTATAAATCTCGTGGTTCAAAATATTTTATTATTTAATGGATTTTCTTCCCACTGATTTGAGTGGATGTGAAATGAGGGGTGGTTTTGGTGTGGGGGTGTTTAGACTTTTATGAAGTGATCAAGTTGATTAAATGATTAAGGGTGAAAGTAAATTTGAGTTAGGATGAAGCGTTTAACTGGAAAATAGATGTGTAATGGAATGTTCTCTTGTCTCGTGTTTCCCAATAAAGGAGCTAAGGAATTTAATAGTTTTCTTCTTTCTAGACGTTGCTAATTGTTTGACTTAAAGGCTTTGAGAGAACAACAAGAAGAATTAGGGAGGAAATCCATTTAATTCCCCCAACAACTTACCTTATTTTCGTATAATCTACTGGAAATCGAGACAAACTTTCACTCTTTTTCTTCTTACCTAAATAGCGAAAGACAATCTTCCCTCTATTTCTGCTTTCTACTATAAATTCCACCTTTCTTCAAATAAAATTCCTTCTGTTTTCCTTTGAATTTGATTTATTTTCTGTTTTGGCCCATTTGAAACCTTTAAAACTACTCAGCTTACATTTTAAGTTGTTTTCTAGAAAAATGTCCTTCAATTCTTCCTTCTAATCCTTGCATGTCAAAGGGAAACTATAATTTAAAACAGCATTGGATGAAACGGTATCATCGAGTGTTAGACAATTGAATTAAATTCCCTTAAAAAACAGCAGAAAAAGACTATCCCTATCTTTGCCATTTACAAGTTCCTAAAGTGAATCTATTTGTTATCCCATGATTTATGAAGCAGTGTTGAGTTGGATGAAGGAATAAGATGAGGTGGATTTAAAGAGATGGTTGAAAGTTGTGTAAATTGTTGGATAAATAAATTAAAAAGTTTATCTTTACTTTTAGACTCTTCTAGAGTTTTAGTCTGGCTTAATTCCCTAGGGGCAGAAGGAAAAAGTAGATGCAACTCTTTTTACTTTCTAGCTTTAGCCAAACACAACAACTTCTAATTTATTATTAGGCATTAAAACAAGAGATAGAAAATGCTTGTCCATTTATTTATCACCACCACCAACATCAACCACTATCACTTCTCACTTGGCTTTACTACAAACACAAGGGTTTTTCTCAAATACAACGCACATACTTTATTCAATTATCACAAAACTAACTAAAACTTGCTTTACTTTACTCTCACTTTTAAAATACTGAGAGGGGATTAGTAAGAAAGTCCTTTGAGTAAGTTATATCAGTAAGATATTTTATTCTGACAATTTACATTTTACACATTTTACATTTTACATCAAACATTTTATATAACGGACACATAAAGATCTTGTTAAGGACAGGGTGAAATTAAAAAGGATACTCACTCACCATCGGAGTTTGATAAGAATTTTGTGGTCCGAATTTTACTTTGTGTCCACTGATGGGTCGAATATTATTCCATATTTATGGTGTTAGATGTTACACTTAACACTTCACTAATTATTAAATTTTTTTAGAAACATATGGTTTTAAAAGGGCCGACGTTTCGAGCGATAGCTCTTCTTCATGGGCTGAATGGCCGTTGAATGTGAGTTTAGGAAAGTGTAAACTAAAAAGGAGGGATATGAGGATGGCTTCTACAAAATGTCGGTTCGTACCTATGTAATTTGGGAGTAATTACACTTTTTCTAATTGTTAAAATTAAGGATTTAGTTTGGGTAGACGGTAATTAAAGTAAATTAGTAACAATTGCTTGTAGGAAATGTTACGGCCATTCTACGGTACAAAGGTTAAAAAGGGATGAAAATGAAATACAATTACCCACTATTCTTAACCAAAAGGCCGAGATAGCTATAGAATTACCCTTTCATCTTAGCCAAAAGGCCGAGATAGCTGCAATTACCCACTATTTTTAGCCAAAAGGCCGAGATACCTTAGCCATAAGGCCGAGAATGGATATCATTTCAAAAATTTCAATACTTATCAGCTCATGTTCAGTAACATAGTATCACATGATTCCGCTTCCACTTCTTAAGTACTTTTTTGTTGTTGAAACTAATATGAAATTATGATTACGCTCTTTCATTGCATATTTGTATACTATTAACTATAGAGATCCTTGAGAGTAGAGACTAACAACAACCCATCTCCCTTCATAGAAAAAGAGATACAAAGAGATTTGTATCTCTTTTCCCATGATCTCCCTTAAAAGTACCCATCCCCTCATATTCATCATAAAATTCCAAGAAACCTTTAATTAACCTTACACAAGTACTTTCAAGACAAAGTACGACTACGTAACAAACTATGACACTCGTCATCATCCCCTCTTCATCCACACGACACAGTCTACCCTATAATGAAACGAAGGAGTCGCATTTCATGGACACTTCATCAATCCTATTATCTAAACCCATCCTCCAGCATGAAATATATTTTTAAATTCATATCAACATAATTCATATACTATTCATTAAATTACATATTATAAAACGGATCATCCATATTCTCGTCTAGCAACATTTAAAATCGGCTAAAGGATTTATTAACAATATGAACTAGTGATGATTTCAAAATATGAAACTACTTGAATGTCATGAAATGTACTAAAACTAAAACTTGAATTTCCAAAAACGAACCCAGAGGTATTTATCTAACTTAGGTATCGGCTTGTTAAAATGCACAATGGTATTCTAAGGTGTAGAAACACAGATAGAGGAGATTCATGCACAAAAATCGATTTTGTCTTGTGGGATAAAGAAGGTTTGTTTTCGTTGTCACATTCATCCAGTCATTTCAAAATTAGAAAACAGCAAAATTCTCCATCGGAATATAATTTACATTCACCACATTCCTCAGTCTAGTATGCAATTTAAAGTCGTTCATAAACCCCGTGAGCTCAAATTTCAGTTTTACAGGAACATGATTAGCAACACAGTTAATCTACGCAGTTTCACATAAATCAAATGTATTAATAATAATAATAGTACTCAAATATTTTCTCCGGAATGAAATTTAAAGCATTATTTGTAAAAGAGCCGAATGTGCATTGCACATTGAGACTGTAAGTAGGTAAGGGAAGTGAAGGAAATGAGATGAATCGATGATGTTGCTGGAGAAAGAGAGATGATGTCAAGTGCATTCAAACTCCTACTACAACTTCTCATACACAAACGGTACATTCAAAGCAGAACAAGACCCCACCTGACTCAAACAAGATAACACACACTTACCCACCTTTTACTACTTTTTACCTAGGGTTCTATCCATCCGGGCTTTTTAACCATTTTTAAAACAGTATTTCATTCTGACAATGTTTTTTCCATATAAAGTGTAAATGGATATTAAATGGTTAGTTGAGGATTTTTTCTCACCCTGCGAATGAGTGGATGAAAGATAAAGGTATTGATTTTGGTCCAATGGGACTTTTATTCACTTTTATCCAGGTCCTTCTTCTTTTCCCCTTTCATCCTTTTCCACTTTCTCCACTTTCACTTTCTAAATTCTTCTTATTCCTTTCCATATGTACTACGTTGCCCCAAGGACAAAAGCTCATACGACATTTATAATAAAAATTTCAATTTTCTGACTTTAAATTAAAAGTGTAATTAAAGCTTTTAAAATAATTGCATACCTAGTGGAAAAAGGCGCAGGTGCTCAAACGTTAGTTGAAAGATGTTCTGTGAAAGAGAAGGGAAATTGCGTGAAAAAATAAAAGTTGAATATACTATGGAAGATTTACGTTGAAGGAGAAAGTTTGATTGTAAAAGTGAAGGTAACTCTAAAACTTTTACCTGAGTATTTTTAGAAGGTCTTTCATAAGCAATGCTTTTGACAAAAGGAAACACAACAAAGAGTTTAAACATGGTAATCAATCACAAAATTACAGAAATACACGATTAAAAAGGACAAGGTCAGGGGGGAAAGGATGGAAAAATATAACAGAGGTTAAAAAAAGGATTTGAACGTAAAGAGGAAGAAAAAAAGAGGATTATTTAGGAGGTTCACAAATAAAATCATACTCTCAATAGAACCTTTGGTCTGTTTATGTTCAAGATTTTATTTCACTAATTGGCCTTTGTCGACATTTTTCATTCGACGTTACATCCAGACACAGTAAAAATGAAATTGTACTGTAGGGAAAAGCTTGTGAATTATGAACAAACCTAATGAAAAGTTGTTTTGACGTGTTTATTTCCGTTCTGAGATGATATTTTCCCTTTAGACATTGTTTTTATGATTAAGAGATGGATGATGTGAGGTAGAGATGATGATAAGCTGAATGTGACAGGTTGCCATTAAACAGATTGAATTGTGTTTGTGTGGGTGGAAGTAAAACCACCACTGCCTCACTCAAACACCCCTTACTCTTACTATCATTTACACTCTTTACTTTTACAACTTGTGTAGAAAGTGAGTAAGTGTTTACGATTATTAAGTACTTTCACATCTTTTGTTATTAAATATCTCACATCCCACGCACTTCCTAGATCTTCATTTTTATACAAATTAATATTTTTTATCCTTTTCTGTCGTAGGTCAACAAAATGACAACAAAAACATAATACAAACTTTTCATTTCACGATCTTGAATACTCGCACTTTCCCCCACCAAAACAACCGAATCGGGATTAAAACCGTTAAAGATGTATAAAGAATTAGAAAGGGTTTCGAATACGGTTGTTTGAGCACCTCGGGTGGCCAGTTTATTAAGTATCGTTAGATACTGTATGTGAACGTTCATGGTGTCCGTCTGTCCGTCCGTCCGTCTGTCTGTCCGTCCGTCTGTCTGTCCGTCCGTCCGTCTGTCTGTCCGTCCGTCTGTCCGTCCTTCTGTCCGTCAGTCTGAATGGCTAACTTTTGACAGGAATAATATTTTTCTGAACAGTTGAACACCATGACCGTCATTTTTAAACTTTCAACAGAACGTGTTCGATTTCATAAAGATAATCTAAGGATACTTTCATATATCCATTTGTCATGGTTTATTCGAAATCAACTCAACTGCAAAATTCTGCATACACCAAAAAATGTGAAGATTTGTTTAAAATGAAAGTTCCCAACCCTACTATATACCATAAAGCTCAAAAAATTGATAAGAACTAGTATAAACTCGCATTTTCACTTCATATGGTTTATGAAGGACCCTCCAAAAGGGAAAGCAGGAATGGAAGGGCTGTGGCTCGGCTGGAGTGACTTTATGTGGTCAATAGAAAGACACTTGTCATTCAATATCCGCATGATTGACCTTTTGACCCTTTCATTTCCTTCTGCCTAACTTCATTCTACTACCTGTCTCCTTACCTACCTTATCTATATCCTATTGTATTTGCTTTCTTCTTCAAAATCTCTTATCTTTCTCCCCTTCACTCTTCTTAAGAACGAATCAATTTTCCCCATTTATTGAGCCGAAAACTCTTATTTCTTCCTTCATTTTGTGTCTGTTCATAATTTATACTTGTTTTCTTACTTTCTTACGAATCAAAGAATTTTTAAGTGGTTTAAGAAGAAACTCTCTGTCAGTTTACATTTCGAAATTCCGTAAAAAAGAGTTGGTTGTGCACTTGGCAATGTCACTACAGGGAAAAATCAATTCGTTTTTGTTTCGCTTCACATATATACCGTCCTTTTAGTCTTAAATATCCTAAGGGTCATCCATAAATCATCTCTATAAGACTTAAGACTTATTATATTTATATAAGAATAATCATATAATTATATAATTATAATTATATAATTATATGATTATAATTCTAGCAAAGATATAATTTGCTACAGAGAGTTTTCGTTTTCTTTTAAGCGTTTTGTCAGTTTTTGGCCTATAGCCTTATGCTGTATTTATTTTATTATTTTATTTATTTATTACAATGAGGTTCCCCTAATTAAAGGGATATTACACCTCAAGGTTACAAATCATAATTTTGGGTAAATTCGTAATATTTTAACACCATTTTTATAAGGGTTATTCTTAAATTATTAATTACATTTAGTTTATAGGATAAATCATCAAATAAAACCATTTAGAAACAGTCAGGATTTGCTCATTGTCACAATCATTATACAGTACCCTAGCAGCAGCTTCTATATCAAGAATAATTACAAATATGATCATTATCTTACTTGTCAGTAGTATTCGTTTTTACAAAGATAAGAAATAATTGTTTATCTCTTTTTAGACTGCATTTGAATACTGGAAGGCCAGAGTTCATTGTCCGTTGTAAGGATTGTCCAGATAGATGTCCTGTATCTCAAAAAATCACAAAAAATTGGAGGCGGCTTTAATCTATAGTGGGTTTCACAATATTCACCTTTGACCGTACAAGGTCACTTTACATTTAACATGTAATCTCCATAATGCCATGCTACAGAAGGACCTAAATACTGCTACATGCCCAAAGGCCAGCGTAGCGGGCCTAAGAATACTAGTAATGAATATTTGAATGAAATTCAAAAGATCTCCCAGAAATTCCACCCAAATTCCAACACTTTCGCCTTTCGTCAATGAACTCCCTATTATCAAACTCAACACCCTTATTTATTTTACACTAAAATTTCCAAAACCAAACACCATAATTTATGAACATAAGTAAATTTTGATATGACTGCTCACGTTTTCCTAAATATCATCTGAAAACAGATTTTCTCTAAGACACACATCTTATAAATTGAAACGGTGAGAGTAAGAGAAAGTGAGGTGGAAAAGTAGTAGTGTCATCGTAATGTACGCAGTACGAGACTTGTTAACAAATCCAATCCATTAGCCAAAAATACAGAGTACAAGTAGAATACGTTGACAAGCCAAAGAGAATAATTCATGTCATTTTTTAACCTATTTTTTTAGTCCAACTTGTTTGTATAAAGGCTTCTTGTTACGCTATTCATTCTCTTCATATTAAAATAAAGTGCACCCTTCCTTCCGTCCTTAATGTCATCTCCTTTAGCAGTTTCTAAAAAACTTCCCAGTGCAACTTGATTTAGCCCGAGCCTAGGCATAAAGTCTTTTATTCCATAATAAGTCACGAAAAATAAAATTTGGCTTCAGCAGGTTTCATGTAACCTTGCTATTCGTAATTCCAAGGCAAAATTTCAGCTTTCTATGAGAATTTTCAAAAAATGGCTTAAATTGGCATGACCGGTGGGGGTTTTTAGCCCACCACGGGTCAACCAGTTGACCAACACTGCCCATCTTCGAACTCGGTTCCTGATTTGTTGAAATACAGGTGTGGTCAAAATTTCATCCAAATCGGTTCATGCAGTCTTGAGTTATCGTCAGACGGACAGACGGACATATCGAGTTCATAAGCCCTAGGCTCGGGCTAAAACTGAATGTGCTTGAAATCAAACACGGATATTCTGTGCATAAAAAGCCATTAAAGGTGAGTGGGTCACAGCCACAAAATTCCCCTCATAAGTAGGCCATTTCCTATCAAAAAGAATCACTTCCGTACACTCCTTCTTTAAAACAAATTAATGATCACAAGAACGTTAAAAGATTCTGGGATTTAAAATCCAAACGATTTTAATTGGGTAGTGTAAAAGAGGGATCATTTTACTAAAAAAGTGAATTTTAATTGAAAAACTTTACATCTTCTTTTTACATCCTTGTCCAGGCCACATCATCTAATATTAAAGTATAAAGTTAGTATTAGGAGACCTTCAAGCCACACAAACACAGAGGGACAAGACCTTTAATTCTATTACATCAAAGGCTTTAGAAAACTTTTATCAAAAGGATTATTATCATCACCAATCATCCTTGACAAAAGCTGATGAAATTACACAAAACCAGTTTGTTTTTAATTAAGGCAAGGGAGGATTCTTTAATCCACCACAATTGTTTTACCTCTAGGAAAGAAAACATTTAAAAAAGAAGGAACGAAGTAACCAATTCAGTGGGATTTATTATTTTTACAATTTATTCTATCCTTACTAAACATCTAAATATGTGACAAAAGGTTTTCTAAAAAGTTGACCATGTCCGTGGAAGCAGACGGATGGATGGATCGACGTCAACACCAGACACATAAAGTAGTTTCGCTACTTAATCATCCAATTAATCTGTGCACAAATGATGAATACAATTTCTCCTTATCCTTCGGTATGCTAAAAGTCCTTGTCAGCCCGTGTTACCCGGTTTTAAAACAGCTTTTTGTTTTGACTTTCACTCCGCAGATATATTTCCTTCCGGAATTAAAACAACCAGAAATGCTTCGGGACACAATTTTAACAACCGAAGTACGTTCTATGAATACAAATCCCTGTATTGTTGTTATTATTTGTAAGTGAGTGAAATGCTCAGTATGGAAAGAAAATGAGTTTTTTGAAGTGAAATTGTTTGGGATATTTGATGGTGGTGGTGGCAAATTGTGCGTGAGTAGAGAGTCTCATTTCTCTGAATTTATGGTGGACACTTTAATAAGGAAATCAGTTGTGCGTGAAATGAAGTCTTTGAATCACACTCAAATAAATGATCATCATTTCATGAAAGGGAAAGGCAATCACGTTCTTCATCTCTAGAGACCACCATCAGAAGCATATCCATACCACTTGTCACCAAAATTTTAGTGGATTGTTGGCTAGATACGCATTGCGGACAAAGTTTTCGCTTCACTGATGAGTGAACTATATTTTTACTCCTTGGTTCACAAATTCTGACAATCAAACTGTCCATAGATTTTGCTTAGAGAAACCTCAATATTGTTCAAGAATTAGGGCAATACAATAAAACGTAATTTTTGAATGTCCCAAAGTAGTCGCAGTCACTTATCATTACTCCAGAAGGTAAAACGCACTCCATTCCCAAATACAAAAATGTAGCTTTCCATTTTTTACTTTTGGATTTTGGTCTTGAGTCTCGACCCAACCCGCCTACACCCCCTTGACACACTCTTGACCCAAACGACCTTTACACCTTGTGATGACCCTGACCATTGTTAATTGATGACGGAAGAGCTATTGACCCTATGAATTTACAAATCCCCGGCCAAATATGTAGGGTTTTGCATTGAGTCACACATACAAACTAATATGGTGACGTAAAAAGTCAAGAGCAGTCCGGCTAAATGTTCAATACAAATATCTATTAATTTTTGTAAAATATACGGGATTTCCATACACTAGGCCTTCCCTACTCTTCTGTGATAAAGGATATGTCGATCAAAAAGTAGTATTAAAAAGGAAGTGGTCAAGCTTTATCATGACGAACATGAATGATCTTTTAAGAATTTCCTGAGATTTCCTAGTCTACTATTGTCAACGAGTGTGAGTGTGTCTTCCCAGTCGGATGGACGTTTCTTTTGAGTTGTAAAGAGTAAAAGGGTTTTCTTGTATCGAATAAGATGAAAAAGGACTTTGCGGTTTAAATGCAAGTCTTAATAAAGGATTTACTTTTTTTTTGTAAAGAGATGGAAGATCTTGTTCCTGTAATCCCATCCTTCTTCAATCTCCTTACCTAACTTCCCAATTGGATGCACAAATTACAAAAAATCATATTGGATTCTTTCCTTTCTATCCTTTTTAATACTTGCGTCACCAATTACTTTATACTTCTCTATCTAGAAAAATGATCAATTCTTTTTCTTCCTCACAATTACTCCATTCTACTGTACTGTTAAAGCTAAGGCTGCTCAAAAGTCATGTGTTTACTAGTTTGCAACATTTATCACAAGATATTCTTCAAACTAGATTAAAAACCAACGTTTTTGTAAATAGGTTTTTAACCATTCTCGAAGATTTACTTTTTACTTTAAGTCCTGGCCTTTAAATTAAGATAAATGATGTAAGATGTGTTTTAAAACTACGAAATTTTACTTAATTTATGAATGACTCGTAAAAGTAAATTTTCTATTGTGATTTGAACAAGAAAAAGAACGAATGTGAAGCATATGTAAGTATAATGGGTTGCTGGAGAAAGTTGATCTAGAAGGAGAAAGAGAGACATGTTCCAAAGGGATTAGTCATACACTCAAACGAGATCATGTTCTTAAATGGACTGTTCATATATTGCTTTTTTGTAGTATCTTGTTTTCATTTTAACAAGAAGACGGAATTAATACATTGATTTTGGACATTAGGATGTGTGATTTTAAGTAAAAGAAAGAACATGAAATAGGTTTCAGATGATAATTTAGAAAAATAAGGAGAAGATTCCAGTTAAAAGGTATGAAATAAATTCAAGATTTATGAATGGCTCCGGAAGGGAATAATATTTTTGTGGTTGAAATGGTCTTAGAGAAAAGAAGCGTTAGGAAAGGCTTAAGGAAACTTTAATCAACTTTCACCAAGACTTTTTTCTTCCTTTATTCAATGAATAAGAAATGGAAAAGACACACACAAACAGTGGTGTCGGAATTGGTTCGCTCGAATAGCGGGTAGTCGAAAAGTTCGAATCCGAATCCGAACCGAACCGAATCGTGTTCGGTTCGGATTCGATTCGACCTTCATTTTTTAAAACGGTAATTTAATTC
>JAQGBU010001966.1:0-10872 GCA_034698605.1 Isotoma decorata | reverse complement strand
TTTCTCTCGGGCTTAAGATGACCGTAAGTTCAGGGGCCCCTAGGGTCACATTAGAACTTCATCTGAATACGATAAATATTGGATTGAAATTACATCTAATGACCATGCAAGAATCATGTATGTATTGAATGCTGATGACTGGATATTCCAGATAGTTTATTATTTACAACTTTCTAAGCCGCTAATGTATCAGAGCCGCTAATGTATCACAGCCGCTAATGTTCAGCCGCTAATGTATCAGAGCCGCTAATGTTTAGCCGCTATTGTTCAGCCGCTAATGTTCAGCCGCTAATGTTCAGCCGCTATTTTCCGAATACCCTCTAAACGATACTCTTTATTGATTCTTTATTTAATTGTCAAGCCGTTTTGGTACAACATTAGACCAGTCTTCCAAAGGGGACACATTTGTATGCTACTTTAAGTAAGTGTTAAGTGTGACCTCTAGTGTTTAGATATTTAATTTTAGTATTTTCCTATCGATTGTTCTGGAAGCATTTTTGTGCATTTTGCTTTCTATCTTTGCTTTGTTAAAGATAAATTAGCCCTTGGTAGTTCAATCCTTGTTAGTACTGGAATTGTCCCGTCTGCGTCTGCGTCTCCATCATGACTTGCAGGCGGTTAGGTTAGGTTAGGTAGGTACAGTGAACAAGAGGGTTACCTACCTCCTAGTTATCTCTTATTAAGTGTCGTCAGACACTTTATGTGAACATTCATGGTTTCCGTCTGTCTTAATGGCTAACTTTTGACAGGAATATTATTTTCAAATTCTGTTTCCACATTTGGGTTCCTAGGATCTAAGGGACAATAAAGTTTGTAAAATGGGGCAAATCGGCCAAACCCAATAATTTTAATCACAAACAATTTGAAAAAAATGTATGAAATTTATTTGCATAGTGCCCCGGCGTTTCACCTCCAACTTTAAATTTTCGTAAAACAATTTTCCTGAACAGATGAACACCATCATAAATATAATCTGACGACACTTTCATAATATATCCGTTTGTCATGGTTTATTTTAATTTCTTCCTTTTTGTTAGCGTTTAAATTCTAGTTGAAAAAAATAAATTTATATATTTTTAGAGTCAAGCCTTAAACTAACAAGGTATTTTGAGTACATTTTTTATTTATCAACCTTTAGGCTTACTTTTTTCATCAAAGATCATAAGAGGAAAGGTGCGACCGTGAATTGATCTTCAAAGGAAGCATTATTGAGAGGTAATGCTTAGTCGGGTAGACTAGTTTTCTTACTTCCAGGCGGTGATAGCAGTGACGAACCATTTAAGTCTCACACCCGCTTCAAAAGTAACCTTAAGCCAGTAAAAAATGAAAAACATCTACCTAGCTTTTGATGTGAAGAAAGTTAGGAAGACATTTTATGCGTTAATTTACATGATAATTAATTACACAAACGAATCATCTTGTGGCTGCTTACTGCACAAAATTGCAGGCAATTTTTTATTTTTTTTATTTGATTTAAGATTGCCTTTATTTAAATGTCTTGCCAATATCAAATTTTGCATGTTAATACAAATACTTGGTATTTTTAGCCATCTAGGCTGGCATCTAAAATTAACAAATAAGAGAGTTCAATATCAATAGCATTTGTGCTACAAGACCACAAAAGTGGAGCAGTAAGTGGTGGTCGACTTTGCGAAATTGTAGGTCCTAAACTGACAAAATCTATAAGCAAACCCCGCCAAAAATATCCTTAGCGTTTTATAAGAGTAGATTAATACATCTGCTCTCAAAGAGCACCCTTTTCAACATCTCTTCCGAAGAAACAAAGAAATCATCGACAATTCTCCTTTATACTCGAGCGGGAGGGTTCAAAACCCAATCTAGCTTTTTGTTTTCTCGTAAATGTTTTTTTCAAACGTATTTTAAAAAGTATTGGAAGTTGTTTTGTATTAAAATTTTGTCACGCATACACTGTTTATTGGAATATATCGGTAAGGGATGGCAACTGTTGTCCATTAATGTATTTAATAGTTGAGTTGAAATCCTGTATATGACATAAAAACCCATTTGTATGTTGTGTTTTTTTGTTGTTAGTTGGCAGAGGGTCGTGTACGTGAGAAGTAGCAAGTAGGTGAACACCTGTTCACTCCATTCATTCCTGACTAAAACAAAACGGGCAAGACAAACTCAAGTTTATTACTATCCTTACCTAGTTTAACCATGTTTTAGTCTATGTATAATAATTTCGAATTTTGATGTACAATTTTTATTAAATTTGAATTTAGGAAGTGAAAAAATC
This sequence comes from Isotoma decorata, assembly GCA_034698605.1. NCBI lineage: Eukaryota > Metazoa > Arthropoda > Collembola > Entomobryomorpha > Isotomidae > Isotoma > Isotoma decorata. Next base: position 8,615 of record JAQGBU010001966.1, on the reverse strand, counting down.
CAAAATGGGCAAACGTCGTATACAAAAGCAACGTTTCAGGGAGGTGTACAAATGCCGTATTTGTGGTGTATTCACTCCAATGAGATATCAAATGGCTAAACATATGTCGGATTTCCATACCCACTTATCCACATCTCCAACTCCTACTTCAAACAGTGAAAAAAGGTAAAAATCCACCTTTAACACTCATTTTTTCCCAATCCAGGACTTACTAAAACTAAATTTCAGTTTGCACACTTCAGTATCACATCTGTAAATCAAGTACTGAAGTACTGTATACTCTTTGAAATCCTAACGCATATCTTGGGAATTGCAGTTATCAAAAAAATCCTTTAGATTTAAAGAATCCTATGAAAAAATCAGCAAAAGTTTTGAAATGTTTTTATTAAGATTAGATTCATAGACTTGGCTCGGGTAATGAAATGTATGCAGTTAATTTTGGGTTTTTCGTTGAATTAACGTGGATAAAGTGTGGATGTTCGGTTCTGGACAAAGCGCAAGATAAAAAAATATAGGATGAAAGAAACCTTTTTTAGTTTAAGTTTTTTTAGATTTTTAGTTTAGATTTAATTGAAAAAAAGTTATGAATTTTAGAATCTTTTCAACAGTCAACAAGGTTTTATAATTCTTTAGTGCAAAGTGGTCAAAAATATTTTAAAACTATTTTCAGAAGTCCTGCATCCTCGTCAGCAGTATTAAAGAATCCACTAGATGAATGGAAATTCAAAGATGCAACTCCAGCACCTTTTGAAAGAGTTCAGCTTCCAGAACTAAAGATTGTACTAACCCCATGCTTTGAGTCGACATCTTCTGAAACTCCACAAAACGTACTTCCCTACCCTTTTCAATTCTTCGATTTAATTAATGAAATTCACAGAAATCTAACAAAATTCATGTAAATTCAAAGGCTTAAGTTTCAATATTAAAATATTTACAGACTTATTCCCCAATGGCGAGACCTCGTCGATCCACAGCTGCTGCCAAGTACCGTCTGGAGGATTCCATAATTACCCAGCTTATTTCTAAAGAAACAACATCTCATTCCAAGGGCACCAGGGCCATTACTCCCAAGTGTCTCAAGGCCAAACCAGGCAACAAATCAAGAATATTGCACACATGTCACACCTGCAAAAAGAAATTTGCAACTAAAACTAACCTAAAGTACCATGTAAGAGTTCACAAAAATGCAAAACCATTTGTCTGCAAAATCTGTTCCAAGGCATATAGGGCACCCACCCTTCTAAGGTACCATATGCTTGAACACGCAGACCATTCAGATATAAAGTCCGACCCGAACCTAGCTGATTGTCTGGAACGAAAAAAGGAACTAAATGAAAGACGAAGACTTCGAATGAAAATTTACAAACCTGAATTAAAACTCCAGTGCCCCCACTGCCCTAAAAGATTTCCATACATTTCTCAACTAAACCACCACATCACAGCCCATTCTAAGTCCCATCCTCATGTCTGTGAAGTGTGTGGCTCAAAATACAAACACTTATACACCCTTAACCAGCATAAGGTATTAGGAAAATGCGAGGCTGTTCTTGAAGCACTTTCTACAAAGAAATTTCCATGTCCCCACTGCCAAATTTTTGTCAAAAGTCCGAAATATTTACAAACTCATTTGAAAAGGTTCCATGGGGTTCAAAAACAGCAGATTAGCGAAGAAGCTTACAACTGTTTATTTTGCGACTACAAAGCTTTCACCGCTTATAATCTCGCTCGGCATAATCGCAGTCACACGGGAGAAAAACCGTTTACGTGTGTAGCTTGTAAGAAGACGTTTTCTTTAAGACCCAATATGTACCAGCACATGCGAAATTGTCCAGATGCCTTAAGACTGGGATTAAAACCTGTGCCAATTCGACCCCCACGTCCTACTCATAATAATAAATCGAACAAAGAAGGGAATCCGGATTTCGAGGTTTTCAAATGTTCGTTTTGTGATCAAAGGTTCAGTTGTAGGTATAAAGTTAGATGTCACGAGAGAAGTCACGGGGATAAATATGATTGTCCTTTTTGTCCTGCTAAATTTGCCCATCCCATTGGACTCGGACTTCATAAAACTCGAGCTCATGGAGATAAAATTGAAGGGTTTACTTGTGACCAGTGTGGAATGAATTTTAAAACACCTACTGGATTTACCGCACATAGGCGTAGTACAGGCCATAAGGTTGGCAAAAAATTGCCTACTAAGATTCAATACAAAAAGTCGAAAAAGGCTGCTGCCGCGAGTGTGAATGTTTATGACGATGAAGGTGCGGAATTTTTTCCAAAAATAGTTTCTGTTCAAGGAGGAGCTACTGGGTTTTCACAGGTGTTGGACCCCCATCAAATGTTCACTGAAGATATTAAAACAAATATTCCAGATGTTTTTAAGCAATTTACATTGGAGGATTTGGATGATTTGGAGCCACCTGTACAATCAGAAGGTGAATATGCAGCTTTAGCAGAAGGGCGGGTGTGGCCCTTGAGGGGCTTGGTAGAAGATAATGTCAAAAACATGAAAGAAGATGCTTATCAAGATCTCTCCTATGCATTCGCTCCATGAATTTATCTGTCAGACTAATATTTAAATAGTTAATAAAATAATAGTTTTATTTTTTACCAAGACACCATTATATTTGTCGGAAAAATGCAATAAACTTATTAAACTGCTTAATTTGCTTTCGAGTATTACTTTTATTCTACTTGCGTTGCAATATGCATTTATAATTTAAATTAATTTGAAGACAGTTAACCCCCTTTGTGGTGCTTGTATTATTTTTTAAGTGATAAATGCATCTTAAAATGGAAAGATCTAAAAGTTTTTTGTGGATTTCATTTTAATCCTGTTTTATTTGTTCTATGAAGAACAGATAATCAAATAAAAGCTAGGACATTATTAACCGTTTCAGACTACCGTTTCAATGCTACACAACAGGCAAACGTAAGTGCAAACAATATTATGTGGGATCAAGGCTTGTTATTTCTAAAGACCTCTCCGCTCCGTACTGTCAGTACATCAAGGGAATAAAGAAGCCATGACTGCTATGAAAGGTGCACTTATTTTTGTTAGTATTCCTCAGAGCTCCTCATATCCTATTACCCCCATCGCGAAAATGGCCCTGATCTTTTTTCGAAGTAGCTATAATTTGCATATGCTAATTATTCTAGATCCTAGCAAACTTTAGATAATTGAAGGTAAAAACAGCAAATTTTGAAATGCTTCTTCAAAAATTGTTATTTTCTGAAAAAAGGTATTTAGTTTTGTATATTTATATAGATCACTTTTATTTGAAAGGCATGGATGGAGGCTACAAATAGCCTCGTTGCATGATATTTGATGCCAATAGGAATAAACCATGACAAACGGATATATGAAAGTATCGTTAGATTATCTTTATGCCATCGAAAACGTTCTGTTGAAAGTTTGAAAATGACGGTCATGGTGTTCAACTGTTCATGGTGTTCAACTGTTCAGAAAATATTATTCCTGTCAAAAGTTAGCCATTCAACAGACAGACGTACAGACGTGCAGACAGACGGACATCATGAACGTTCACATAAAAAAGACCGGGGCACTATGCAACACAATTTAATAAGTTTTTTTTTTTAACTTTTTGTGGTTAAAATTAGGTTTTCCTGTCAAAAGTTAGCCATTCAGACAGACAGACAGACGGACACCATGAACGTTCACATAAAGTATCTAACGCCGGGGCACTATGCAACACAATTTCGTAAGTTTTTTTTAAAAATTTTTTGTAATTAAAATTAGAGGGTGTGGCGGATTTGCCCAATTTTAAAAACTTTAACGTCCCTTTGACCTAAGGAGCCCATTTGTGAAAACAGAATTAAAAAATATTATTCCTGTCAAAAGTTAGCCATTCAGACAGACAGACAGACAGACGGACACCATGAACGTTCACATAAAGTATCTAACGATACTTAATATGCAATGTCCTCGTTAACCTCTCCCTTGTAATACGGCCTATGGCTCCGTTCTCATTTGTAAAAAACTTACCTTAAAACTCAATTTAAACCAATTCTACTTTAGAATTATGTAAGAGACAGAGATAAGCTAATTCAGTGTAATCTTTGACAAATTCCCCAAAAATAAAGGTAAGGTCGGGTTTAGAACCCCGATCTCTTCTATGCTTAGACAAATTGGGTACCACTGTACTACCTTCACCCAGTTATTAATATCCATTTCTTAATACTATCTCATCTACCTGTCTTTAGTTCTTTTCCTTTTCATTATCGGGAGATAAACCTATTCCAAGATATAACCAATGTCTCCATCCTAGCTTGCAAGAGTCTACATAGCTGAAGGATATTAGGACACTCGTCTAATTCATCTCAGGCTACGGTGTCTATTGTATTCCAATTACTAGGAATGTTGTGGTCGGGGTTCCGCTTTATATTTTAAGTATAAGACACTTAGGGTTTTTGTTACCAAACGAGTGTAAAGAATAATGATTCTAACCTATGTCTACTCTGAGCAAACTAAATGAGCTTCAAAATATTGTAAACAAAACGGCTAGAAACTATCAAGCCCTCTTTCAAAACGAAATCCTTAGAGAATTTGACTTGTTACCAGTTTATGAAAGTGCAATTATAACCTGCTTTTTTATACATTTAAAATTTGAAATACGGTAGCAATGTATAGAGGGTTGACGAGTTATACAGGGTGAGCCAGCAGAAGCTAGAGGTCTTAGAAATCTTCTAGCACTGGTATATCTTCGCCGAATTTCGTGAAATTTTTTTTTGTTCAAAAGTTTGTGCAATAGAAGGAGGTATGCATGCAAAATTAAAATTTAGCAAGTTTCACCCGATGACACACACGGGTCCAAAAAAAATTTGGAAAATTTAAGGCTAAAAACCCCAACCGGTCATGCAAATTTAAGCCAACTGTTGAAAATCATCATAGAACTATGAAATTTGCCATAGAGGTTGCTGACAGCAACTTTACATGAAATATGAAGCCAAATTTTATTTTTTCGTAACTTAAATGACCCCACAGGCTGACCCTTTTTTTAAAGTTAATGTAGGAAGCCGAAGTTTGCATGGGGGTTGCGAATAGCAAAGGTTACATAAAATTAGACAGATTTAAATTAAGACATTAACGTCTGTAAATTCGTATTTCAAATTTAATTCCAATTCGTAAGCCCTTATTAGTCCTAGGCTCGAGCTAAAACAAGTTGCACAAGAAAGTTTTTTGCTTACCTTTCACCTTTTTCAGTGTTTTGACCATGAATGAAGCGCTATACTTCTCCAGACGGGGAATACGTTTTTTCACTTTTATTGTTCACTTTGATAACAAACGAGCAGGTCACGGTCAAGGAGTAGTATGTCCTGATTACCCCATGGCAAAGGGTGTAGGGCAAATCGCGGACTACGAAATTTGGACACAAAAAACATGGACAAAAATACATAGACAAATAAATCTCGACAGGTCAAAAATATCGACAAAACCAAATATAGACAGCAGAAATGTAGACAAACTGATGATAGATAACGAAAATGTGGATAGGTAAACAAGAACAGCAGAAATGTATGCAAATAGAAAACGTGGAGTGCGGATGTAGATTTGCAAAAAAAACGTGATTCATGAATTTTTGAGATATGTAAATTATATTATGGAAACAGATTTTTCTACAGGATCATTTAGAATTCTTTCTTCCTTTCTTATTTTACTTCCACTAAGAACAGTTTGCTAGTTCAGTAGATATAATTAAGTGTTTTTTAAAATTCAATTTTTAAAATGGAAAACTTATTAACCTTCCAAGAATCTCGAAAAACTCAAAAGGGTAAGCCAAAGCTCACGTATAAGAACAAGTCGTATGTACGATATAAACTGAGAGAGAACCCAATCAAAAGAGAATATTGGACGTGTGTAATAACTGTCCTGGGCTAGCAACTCAATGTGACGAAAAGCAGCCTATTGTCTCACAAGCTCATAATTGTTTGTATCAGCGATGGAGTAAGCGATAGAACATTTTAAATTCTATTAATATACTACTTAAAAGGCAATTAATCAAAATTAACTCCTGTTTTAACATTGCGCTTGAAAAGGCGAAAGATATGCTAAAAGAAATGTCGTTGACCAACCCCATGGCTCCTCCATCCAAAATCATTTCTTCAGTCAAAACTCATTTCTCTAAAGAAACACTTCAATTTTTACCCCTTAATAGTAATAATAAGAAGAATTTTGGAATTCTTATTATTATTAAATGTTGTACAAATTTGACAATAAAATGTCTACATTTAGTTGTCCGTATTCCTGTTGTCTTTGTCGATATTTTTGACCTGTCGAGATTTATTTGTCTATGTATTTTTGTCCATGTTATTTGTGTCCAAATTTCGTTGTCCGCGATTTGCCCGGATGCCATATTTTCTGAAATACTTGAAACATGGCTGAGACTCAGGGGAGATAAGTTAGTTAGGGAGGAACCTGATTATGGGGCTTCTATTTCGAGTTTTACGTATTATAATTCTCACCACACACACTGGTACCGATATTCAATCCCAATGGTCAAAGGATTAAGAGCTCTGAACTAAATGTGTTTTGAAGGTCTTTTGTATGAATTATCACATTTAAAGTAGGAATATACCATAAAAGTAGATAAATTTTTCTTCACACTTCATTTTCATACCTTTCTCAAGTTACGTGCGTCTTAATGTTAATCACCGCAAACAACGTAATTTGTCATTATCAGTGATGATGATGAGTGTCAAAATATTTCGATCGAAGGAATCCCTCTTGACAACCAAGCTTATGAAAAACTACTAGTGCCGAGTCTGTCTAAGCGCTTGGCAGATATCGGGGTTCAAAACTCGACCCTTGTTGGAGAAGTTGTTAATGATTAGATTAAAATCGCTTTTCTCCAAGCTTTTACAAACAAATGCAAAATAAATAATAAAAATGTATTCACAGGTTATTTTTTATTCCTAAATCATAATTCAGTCAAAAATAAATTTAAGATTTGCTTTTACGTTATTTGGAGTTGGAAAGAAATGGTTGTTGATTGTGAGGACCATTTTGGTGGAATTGTTTCCTCAGGGTGCAGACCAATCGGACCATTTTTATGGAGACCGTTGCGTCCTCAGAGCAGTATCGGGAGATGAGTTTCTCAGACCATAATGAGGTATACCATTTTGTTCTCATACCCCCATGTGAAGACCATTGTGTCCGGAGCCCAATTTTTCCTGTTAAGTAAATTTTAAGAATCTAAACTCATTATGTTTCTATGGCCCAGGTGCACCTGACTTTTCAAATAATCGGCACAGCGTGTTTTTCGATTTTGCAGAGCCTTGTGTCATTTAGATAGTTTATATGTTATTTTGTCGATGCAAAAACGGGTGGTATTTTTACGAATAATATTCTTAGAGGTCTTTCTTACCAGCATTCTCGTGGGACCTTGCTTTCTTATTCTGATTATAGGACCCCGGATCGGATTTTCTTCTTCGACAAACCACTGTCTCATACTCCTCTCTGATTCATACGTAATTCCAAAACAATATTTTTATATTATTTAGATCAGATTCTTTCCCCTTTTTTGATCATTTGAACACAGTTTCAACTTAAATAAAACAAGATTACCTTCTGAATCATTTTCGGATGTCCCCCCTTGCATGGGACGTATCATTAACTTTTATTTACAGCGGGATCCTCATAAAATGTTTCCACGTCTTTAAAACTGTCGTAATCAACATGTTCAGTTAGATGAACTTCATTCACACGCCTTACTTTTATTGAGAATGGTCGTCATGTTTGCCATTTCTTTTTTTACAATTTTTTTCATGGCGAAGCATTATGTTTCTTTTATTAAAAACACGTTTGCACGATGTACATGTTCTCTCTTCTGCTTTAGATTTTGGAGGACCTGTTTTTGCCTTTGGTTTTGTTCTGATTTTTTTGATTTGGTTCATTTCACCGCTTTTTCTTTTTTCTGTCGAATGATGAGTGTTGAAATGCTTTGTATTTTGACTTTTATTATGAAACACCCATCCACATATTGTGCACTCCCTTGATTTAAGAGGACGGTTTGGATCTATCGAATGGTCCTTATTTTTGTGCTTTTCAACAAGATTTGGACGCACAAATTTTCTAGAGCATACATCACAGATTCGGTTTTTTTCAACGGGTGTCATTGTGGATATTTTTTCATCTGTGGGTACTCTAAGAGGGCTTTCTTGGATTTCTTGATCTGAAGTCACATCGTCCATAGTCGCACCATCACTATCCGTTCCCTCTGTAGTGGACGAATGGACATCTCTGGCTTCGACATCATCCGCATTATTGTTGATACTTAAATTAGCATCATCATTTTTTGTAGCGTTATCTGTTCCAATCAATAATAAATTATGAGACAGCTAAAAAAATATATCAAATTTTCCTAAATACTAAGATTTTAACTTTCAAATCGTAAGTGAAAATGTTTTTAGAAATAATGTCTACGGGTCTAAAAGGCGCATTTTTAGTTCAATTTCTGTGATCTGCGCATTTCTGACACGGAACATTTTAAGAAATCAGTATGTGCATTGATGATTCCAGGACACTAGCCAGTCAAGCCTTTTCCCAGTCAAGCCTTTTGCCAGTCAACTCCGCCTACTTTTCTTCTGCCCATCAA
>JAQGBU010001965.1:0-10872 GCA_034698605.1 Isotoma decorata | reverse complement strand
TAGAATTTACTCTAATGTATTATGTAGGTATTGATAATGCCCAGCCCATCACCGGTATCCTCCACGGCAGTTAACTCGTCGGGAGTAAACAGTCCTTCGGTCATCAATACTAACAACGGGGATAACAATAGACCAGGTGGATTTGTTCAGTTCGGGAATCATCATGGGATTTCCAGTCCCTCCCTAGGACCGGGAGGAATTACAAATAGTTTTTTAGGCAGTGGGGGGGTCTCTGCAGGAAATAAACCCTCTGTTCTAGTACAGCCGTCAGGTATCGTGACACTTGCCAACGGAGCGATACCTTCTAGCCTTAATAATAACAATGTCGGATCTGGCAGCACTAGTTTTATTCAGTATGCCAATCACAACCCACCAATTTCTGGAAGCTTATCCAATGGAGTAACTCGAGTCGTAACCCAATCAGGATCAACGGTTCAGCTTCCTTTAGGTGGTTCTTCCAATGTTTTTTCATCAAGTGGTACATTTAATGTACGAGGTCCAAGTAATTATATCAATAATGTGTTGGCAACAGGCGGGATTACTCCAGGTATCAAGCAAGCGACATTAATAAGTGGTGTCGGAGTAAGTGTACCCGGCAGTGGTGCTAGTGGTCCCTCACCACACCATTCTGCCTTGACAGCAATGACTGTGAATGTTAGCAGCAGTGGCGGTAGTGGAGCAACAAGTACTCTTGGTTCTATTGGACAGAATCAAACAATTTTGTTACAGAAAGGGCCTGGAACAGTCCAGAGTGGTGTTGGTATGATGGCAATGGCTTCAACAGGAGCAATCGGTGTCACCCCAAACCAAAATCCTCAAGGAGGGGCTTCAACTCCTTCGAATCTAGGAGGCCCTCAGTCCATAACATTAGGAACTAACAGTGGAGTTCAATTTGTAAATGTCAACAGTATAAACTCTGTCAGAGGCGCTGTTAACTTAGGTGCTATGAATGTGGCTAGTGGCAACGCACAAGTTACACCTGCTGGCCCTCCAGGATCGAAAAACTTGGGTCAGAGAATGATCCTCAGTCCGCAAATGATTGCACAAGCCAGACCAGGACAACCTGGTGTAAGTTTCTACTTTGAATATTTAATTTTTTAATTATACATGCATTATTTATGATATTTAAATCTCCTCTCGTATCGTGGGTTTGATGACTGAGTTCTTATGTTCTAAATGATCTGGTCTGTTGTGACTTCTTGTGTGAAATCTTCGACTGGACAGCATCCTAAGGTGAAAAAAGTTTTAGTTTCGGTAAATCTGTATGAAATGAGTTTTATAAATGGTAATTACCAAATTTTGTATTAACATCTTAATCCGGCACATTTATCGAAATGTACGATAAATCATAAAGTATAAGGGCAGAGCAGTGGTAAGAAACTTCCTTCTTGTGGATAAGTCATTATTTTAAAACTTCCTTCTACACCAAATCATTTTATGATTCTTTTCCCTCTTAAAACTTCCAATGTTTACAAACAAATCTTCATCTGCCTTTTTATCACATACCTGTTAAATATTTATTGTTATAATAATGTAATTTATAGTTCAGCATGAGAGGGTGTATGATGTTCAAGTCAATTGAACATGGCTTAGTGCCAGCTCAAAATAATCGGGGCTTATAAATTTATAATTGAGGTTCCACTTCCGTAAATACGCTTGTACGCTTTTACCTTTACCTGACACGTTGACAACTTACTAAGTTGACCAGAGAGATACAATTTTGTTTTTTTTAGCAAGAAAGTTAGTATTTCTAAGAATTCTAGTGTTTCCATCCGAGAGGCATGCTTACGAACATGCAGAGCAGAGCAGAGGAACGAACGAAAAGGTTATAGTATAGTATATGGGTGGGAAGATTTACCATGTCTAAATTTGCTAATATAGGTTGAGGATTGTCAGTCAGAGTCAGAGTTCTCTGAGTTTTTCATGCAAAATGTAAAAAGTAATCGTACTGAACCTTGCACTGACGACAATTTCGATGGTGAGAAGCAGTCAATCAAAGAAGAGAAAAATCTAAACCTCGAGGCTTCGGATAAGCAATCATTGGTTGATATTTCGGATGACCACGAGCTCATAAGTGCCTCGAATCCGTTCTCTCCGACCAAAGACACTGATTCCTCACCAACCCGTCCAATTTTACCTGATTTTACCTATAGTTCAAATAATTCTAGTGTTAGTGTTACGCATTCAGTAGGCGAAGGGAAGACATTAGAGCAATTAGAAGATAAAAAGTGCGAGAGTAGTTCAGTCCCAGCGACCCTTGAAAGCAACTCTGAACTTAAAAATCCGGCCATGTCTCATTCAGTTACCTCTTCCCCATCTAAAAAATCCCAAGAGTTTGACCCCGACGAGGATATTGTATTTATTGGGTTTGAGTCGAAGGCTGATAATAATGTTGACAATTCATGTGTTCAAAAAGAAAATAAGGGGTCAGATAGTGATTCAAAAGCGCCTAACAATGTAGTAAAAACCTCAGAGGTTATTCAGTATGATGGGCAAAGTAAGAATAGTGTCTTATCTGTCCAAAGTGTATTTTCTACTAAATCTAATCAAGACCCTAAAGTTACTATTCCAAATAACGGTTTCGAACATTTTAAAGAGCTGAACGACGATAAAAAACATGTTGGTTGTGAATTTTACGACTATAATAATCCGGATAATTTTTCCGATCTTATATGTTCTGGCCCATTGCAAAACAGAAATTCGTCCTCTCATGCAGGAGCTCAGGATAGCAGTAAAGAAATTAGAGAAAATCGATCCGAAGATATCATAAGGCAATCGTTGGTACAGAGCCCCTATGAAATGCATTCAAGCAAGCCCCCCATAATTTCTCATGAACCATGTAGAGAACCACCTCAGCCACGGACCCACACAGCGGATGTCAAGGCTCATCTTACAGTATCAGAAAGAACAGCCCCGCCACCTCAGCAAATCGTTAATTCTTATCCGTATGCAACACCTCATCAACCTGGTACGTCTGTTGCTGCTCAAGTAGCTGTTCGTGTGCAACCTATCCCCCAACAACAGGGGTCTTATCATCATCAGCAAAGTTCTCTTGTGGCCAATTCTCGAGATTTTTCAGCCACACACGGTCACGGAAGTAAAAATCGTCTCCCAGCACCAGATAGTAAGTCACCAAATCACACAATATTTACAACTGACCCACAGCTTCATTCACAGTTTCTTCAGTACAATCAAAGCAACCCTGTAAATAACCTGGAGAGCCCAGTTATTCCTCAGTTGTCACCAACATTAAGACCCAAGCAAGATATTACTATTAGTGATCCGACAAGACATTATACTGTTGGTCAACATCAAATAGCATACCAAACAAGTTATCAGCAAGGAGGAGGAAATTTCATTCAACAAAATAAATCGCCACGCCTTTTGAGTCCGACTATTAATCAGGCACCTGTGTTCACCACAGAAAGACCTCTAGGGTCAAACTCAAATAGACCAGGAATTCATATTCCAGCAGTGACGTCTGGCTCTGATAGCCGACATATTATGTATCAGTCGGGTCAGGGATTTCAGTCACCGTCACCATCCTGTGCTTATTCGGCCCCGTATGATACCCAGCATTCTCTAACCCTTTTGCATAAAAATTCTCCTCATCCACGAAGTCATTTAAGTACTAACTTATCAATTAGATCTCATTCTGTGCATGGGTACGGTTCAAATACATTTGCTCACCAGAAACAGGATCATCCGTTTCCCTCTCCTCGGCCTGGATGTCATTCTCAACAGCCGCCAAGTCGGTGGATGTCCATTGCACCTTCAGGAAGTTTTAATTCTAGTCAAGTGACAGCAACCATTCCTCGTCCTCGAATCGTGAGTCCGAATGATATGTCTCATCAACGTCCTTCTTCAAGCCAAAATCAACAAATGTATGTTCAAGTTAGTCATAACTCATCTCTCCACCGACCACCACCAGTCTCGGGAAGTAACCCTAATTTCGGAGTTCGTTCGTCGGGAGATCAAGTTCAACATTTACATATACAAAGAAGGTCCTATGAAGTACCAGAAAATAATTTTGATAGTCAGAAAACAACTTCACCTCTTAAGCCTAGTCCACCTTCATCCACATCCACGCGTAGTGGTGGATATCAGCAACAATATCGTGATGAAGAATACGCCTCAAGAAATGCTTTAAGTGCCCCCCAATCCGTCATCCGTCCGACATTGCTTCATGAAAATCCTGCCAGTAATAATGTTACACTTCAACAATCGGGTAGTATTTGGCCCAGCAGTTTCGCTCAATCGCAACAGCGTATTACAAATCCAAACGTTAGGTTAACAAATATGCAATCAACTTCGCAGTATTATCCAAATCAGCCAAATAAATCTAATGGTGCTAATATGGGGTTAAACTCTTCTTCGCAGTCTAGTGGAACGTATCCAGTAATATGTCGTGTAAGTCCCTTAAGGTTTAGATTTGAGCAGGGCTCAGGTACTGTTACAGAAAATTATTCGCATCAAAATACAGGTATTGCTTATAATAATAATAGCGGGGATAGTATAAATAGTATAAGAGCTTCACCTACTTCCATGCCTCCCAATTCTCCTATTTTTCCTCCATACAATCCCGTTCGTCCTCATTATGCTCAAATACCTTCTCAAGAGTATTCGAGTCAGACACACAGACCAGGACCATTTGGAGGGGACGACTACGGCGGGTACTACCCACATGGGTCATCGAGTTATCAGCAGTATGATGCGATGGGGAGATTAAGGCCGGTACGTAAATGACTTATTTTGGAGACTAATGGATGTGCTTTGTATGTGTTGTGCAGCAAATCACTCTGCAAGCTTTGCCGGGGCTTCCGCCAGGGGCACAGGGTCATCATCTCCTCGTGAAGACGGAGAATGGGCAATACCAACTTCTGAGAGTTGGAATGCCAGCACCGGCACCCACTGCCGCAACTGGCACTCCTGTTGTCCCTTCCACTGTTGCGACCACCACGTCCATGTCGATCGCACAGCAGCTTCCTAGTAACCCATCCTTCTCGTCGACTTCCAACCATCCATCTATCAGTAATAGCAACCATGTCCTCGGTACTTCGATGTCCAGTTCCTTCGCTCCCTCTAATATTCCCTCCTCCTCTCCGGCCGTTGTTACCTCATCATCCAGTAATAGTCAAGCGGTAGGTACTGTCGTTAGTTCCACTTCCGGCAATAGCTCGACCAACGTGATGACGTTTCCTACACAGCAGCATCATCAATCAATGCCTACCACTACTACCTTTCCTGGGGTCACAACTCCTGGTACTCCTAGTAACATAATCAACACTCCAAAATCAGGGGTCGGCACCTCTAATATTTCTGCTACTTCAACAACCCCTATTCCCAATAATCCGACATCCCCAGCCACTTACCGACTTCAAACTGTACCGTCAATCCCCTCCAATGCCGCCACCAATTCGAATGTAAGTATTAGCTTCTTCTTTCTTTCATCTGTCATTATTATCATCCGTCTCTGACTTTCACCGATTGGCACTGCTGGTGAAAGTTCAAGGAAAATGGATGAGCCCTACTAACGTAACTGCTCCAAACTATGACGTACTTACTGACTTCACCCCTCTTCTATGTTATTAATGTCGGGCATTGTCTGGAGAAATGGGTTGGGCTTTTGTTGACATTGGAATCAATTAAAGACTTCAGAACCTTACAGGATGTGGAGGCATGACTTAGCTCATAACCATTCTCATCCTCACTAACCTAAATTCTTGAGGCGTTTCTTTGCCTCCTTTCTTAACTCCTCATTTCCTTATCGTATTTTACACGTGAACTTTATTCGGATGTGTTTCTTGTATTTGTCTGTCCGTATCCGATCCGTCTAAGCAATATTTAAATCAAGTATTTTCAATATTGAACCACAAGAAGTACCTACACCGTTTTAAACTGCTCTTCCCTAATCATAGTGTATGCCTTATTTGTGCTTTCCGTGTAGCATGCATTGTTGAAGCTCATGTTCTGTTTGTTTTGTCCTGATTTTAACAATAAGTTATTCGTTTGTCAAAAAGCTGTAAATATGTCGAGCTCGGATAAGAAAGCTCATGATTGAAGATGGAATGAAAGGAATGTTGCATGTGTTTTCTGCGTGTCTTAAATAATTGAATGCAGTTAATCTCAAATGGCTAAAAAAATTTCTTGAATAATTACTTTGTAAATTAACATTTATATTATTTACAATAAGCATGAATCTAAGTTTTAGTCTACAGCCTCAAGTTTTTTTTGCCTATAGTTTTTTTAAACACTTAAAGTAGAATACTAATCCAGTAGCACAAAGGATCATTATTAAAACGATTAGTCTTTTAGTCATTGCTTGTAATCTAAAACAATATCCGCAACTAAAACAGAATTAATACAATTTTAGTTTTCCCATTTTGTGGAATGCGAAAGTGCATGGTATTTGATTTTTTTTGAAACATAAGTAGAAAGTTCTGTAATTTTTAAACGAAACCGGAGGAGGCATGATTGATTGAGTATTGAGTTATTGATTGTCTTGCTGTATATGTTGAGATATATATTTTCTGATCCCAATGTTTGATGTTGTTCTTATTGTTTTGAATGGGAACCTGCAGAGCGGTGTGGGGATGACTGCTTCAATGTCAATGCAGCCGCCACAGCAGACGTATCCACCGCATCTTCCACAAGCCCAAAATCCTTCCTTCGTCTCCGCCAATGCCTCCAACCAAGCTAATACTGTTAGCCAGGTAGTTTTTTAAATAAAAAAACGGCAGTACTTCTATATAAATTTTAAATTTATTTACCTGTAGTCAGTCATCTTCCGATTTTTGAAAGTATTGAAGCGAAAGATGATGTTGTTCACTTGCACGTGAACAGTAACATCGTTTGCTTCAAATCGTCTTACAAATTATATGCTATATTTTGGGGTTCTTAAAGTCAATAGTACTGAGGTGATCTAACGACAAAATGGAGCAGTTTAATTAATTGGGTTCCGCGTTCTTGTGAAATAAATGCTGCTTCAAACTAACGCTTACATTAAAATATGATTTTTGTGGTCGATTTCTATAGATGACCGCTGAAACAGCAAAAATAAAATGCAAAAACTTCCTTTCTTTTCTTCTGGAGTTGTCTGCTAAACAAAATCAACAAGTAGCGAGAAATGTTAAAGGTCTCATTCAGGGCTTGGTAGATGGTAAAGTGAATGAAGTAGATTTCTCGGACAGGCTACAAAAAGAAGTCAACTCACAACCTCAACCGTGCCTTGTTGGATTCCTAAAAGTAAAGTTTTGTGAAATGAATAAATTTCATGAAAGTGTAAAAGCATTCGTAGCTGAGTACTAATTACATTATGTTTCTCCTTTGCAGAAAAGCTTACCCCACCTTAGACATTCATTAGCAGTTAATGAATTAAAGATCGACGGTATTCGACCACCTCCACTGTCATCTGTTGTGCCTGGAGCACCAGTCACTGCCTTAATTCCTCAGAATCAGGTTGACTTTAAAATATAAGAGGAATGTTATTAAGGTTAAAGGTGATGGTGAATTCCAAATCTTAATATCCTACTTTTATCCTCTTACAGCAAGTTAGACCAGCAGCAGCACCCGTTCCTCCAACTCCTGTTCGAATAATAACTCCTATTAACACGGGTCCACCGTCCCAGCCCCCTACAGTAACAGCGTTCTCAAACACCACTTCCCATCCTCCACCTCCTGCTCCAAAAACGGTGACACCTTCTAGTACTCACCATAAACCGCCAGCAGTAAGTGTTCGTAAAAAAATTATTGTGAGTAAATTGATAAGATTAAAGCCTTTAAAGCTAACGTCGATCTTTTACGCAAAAAACCATCTCATGTTTTAATCATTCTCATTGTGCTATGCATAGTCTGGGAAGGCATCTAAGTCCAAAGCAAATGCGTCTTCAAGCGCTAACTCCAGTGCAGCTTCTTCTTTGGCGACACCCGCTGCCTCAAAGTCTGGTGCCTCTTCCTCAAAGTCCAGTGCCAAAGATAAGGAGAAGAAGTCTTTCTCTGCCTCTGGGTATAGGTAAGACAAATTAAATACAGCGGCTTTCATTGGAAGTTATTATTAATTGATAAAATTTAAACAGTGGTGATGATGATATCAATGACGTGGCAGCTATGGGTGGAGTGAATTTAGCTGAGGAATCCCAAAAAATTCTAGGATCTACTGAATTCGTAGGGACTCAGATTCGTTCTGTCGGCGATGAGACTTTCCTTCATGCCATTCCTTTGCAGGCAAAGTTAAAAGCGATAGGTAAGGCTGCTTGTTATTATTAAAACTTCTGATGGTAAAGTTATTACTGTATTTCCAATTTTGTTAGGACCCCCGGATTTATTCGCCTCTATAATTATTACCCCTTGGCAAGTGAATGGTTTATTGCATTTAATGAAAACGCGAATGTTTTAGAATGTTTTCTTGAAACTTTACCATTGAAACCCCCCTTCCCCTGATATTTCCCCTAGTACCTAATTAGATTCGCCTTTTTGTAGAGGTTTCCAACATGAAGTGCCTATATAGGCTTCTCAAACCAACTCGACAGTTACTTTAATATCGAAAATATTTGATATTCAAATGTACGAGATTCATTACAAATATTACGACGTATTTCACTGATTAATTTATTTTGTTGTTTAGCTGCCAAACACGGTTTTGATGAGCCCACAGCAGACGTAGCAGCAATGATTTCACATGCTGTTGAAGAACGTATTAAAAATCTGCTGGAAAAATTAGCAGTAATAGTCGAACATCGACAGGATGTGATAAAGGTATTTACTAGCATTAATTTTTTGTCGATATTGTAATGATTGTAAGTGTATTGAAATACAAAATATTAGTATCCTACATTGGAATATGGGGTCAATCGTCGTTTGTCTCTGATTGATCCTCTCCTTAATTACAAGAAAGCAGTGCATTTCAACATCGTTTGTAGATGCATATTTATTCTGAACTCGTATGTGATAAATCTAATTTCTTGGCTCTAGATGGACGAAAGATACACAGTGACACAAGATGTAAAGGGACAACTAAAGTTTTTATCGGAATTACAAAATTTAGAGAAGAAGAGGCACGATGAACAAGAGCGAGAAATGTTGATGCGTGCTGCAAAAAGTCGCTCAAAGTCAGAAGATCCTGAGCAAGCTAAGCTTAAGGCCAAAGCGAAAGAAGTATGCATATTTTTAATGCTTTGTTAACAAATACTGCAAGGTTCGCAAAATAATTTTGGCGATTTCCTAATTTATTAACAGATGCAAAGGGTGCAGTTGGAGGAACTGAGGCAGAAAGAAGCAAACCAGACCGCCTTACAAGCTATAGGACCGAGAAAGAAACCCAAACTTGATATGCAATCAGGATCTCAAAGTACAATATCTCAGGTATGATAGTATTTGGTTTTTCTAATAAGCATTTAATCTTCAGGAAATGATACAAATGTAGCCATAATTGGATAATTGTACTTTAGAGCCCTCTTGGTGGATCCAATGCTTCTGGTAGTCTAAGCAAGCCTCAGGTAAAAACATTTATAGACTATTATTAAGTAACGAAATGAAAATAAGTAATGATTACTTGTTTTCATTTGGCAAAAATATGGTTCCAGTTTTCGAGTTTTCAAGGCCTTAATTATTTTTTGAAAATTTTTTAGATGCAGCTGCGACCAAGGTTAAAAAGAGTCAGTCTTAGAGATCTATTTTTTTTATTTGAACAAGAAAAGGACACCACGAGAAGTCATTTTCTGTACAAGCATTTACTTCAAAAATAACGGTCTCTAGAAGTTTAAGACTAATAATAATTCAATCATTATCATATATTTTAAATTTGACAGAAACATTCAGATTAATAGTTGATAATATTATCGTTTATACAAAAATAATGTCATTTAGTAGATTAGGTATTTATTACCGTGTATTAATTTTACATCCAGCCCTTTTCAATGATTTTAGGTTTTTCTGATATTATACGTAATCAAATACACGATTATTTGTTGAAGAATTAAACGACATTTACTATGCTTAGATACTACCTATACAATTTATGTGATGTAGTGTCTACTTGTTTTGTGAAAAAAATTGCTTTAGCATTTGTATGACAAGAATATGACTTTTTATCCCAGTTAATTTCGAATAACGTATGAAAAAATAATGTCGACGGCCGACCGACCACCTAGGTACCTACCTATTAGGTTTAGGTAATTTTTCTATGCATACTTGTTGGTCTTAAAGTTGTTCTTATATAATATATTAAGTTTTTGTAGTCCGGTACTGCTAATATAATAGAGACTTTATAGTGTGAACCATAGTTGGCTTAATTAAGAAATAAAAATAATTCTTGTGGGTTCAGTAACAAACACAAATAGTTTTAGACGGTTACATCATGTCACCAGTAGCATGGATGTGAGCGTCCCTAAAGTAAATATTCTAGGTAAACGTACTTAAAAATGTGAAAGTCTAATTTTTTATGCACATAGAAAGTATTCTTAAAGCCAAATAATCGTATCTTGCAATTTAAATTAAGTTTGATGTAACATCACAGCGACTATGACTGATTATATTACCTATGGTTGATGTTAACTCATTATAACTATGCAGTAAATTAAATAAGACTCGAATCTAATACAAAAACGAATACAACAGTTGATCAAAAATAACCGAAAATACAATTTTCTATGCATCTGTATAATAAAATATTTATAGTCATGAAATCAATTTCTTTTAAACTGTGGATTTATACGACAACTCGGTGGTATTATGGATAGCTTAAAAAATGGAAAATAAATCCTGGCCAGTGGTGGAAAAGTGGAAAAATAAAGGTATGACCAGTTTAACATAATGCTGAAAAGATTAAAAGTGTGACTTTAAAACATACTGGCTTCATCCAGGGTAACTATTGCA
>JAQGBU010001964.1:0-10874 GCA_034698605.1 Isotoma decorata | reverse complement strand
TTAGTTCTTTTCCTACTCATTATCGGGAGATAAACCTATTCCAAGGTATAACCAATGTCTCAACCCTAGCTTGCAAGTCTACATAGCTGAATGATATTAGGACACCTGTCTAAATCATCTCAGGCTACACTGTGTCAACGGGTAAATGTTTCAATCTACTACTACCAACATAGATTTGAATGAATTGTTATTAAAAAAGTGTACTGCATTCGATTCGAACAATTATTAGATTCAATATTGAAACCTTCCATCTGAAATGTAAGAAGCAATTATCTTCTGTCATGTCAGAGAATTTCCCCCCTCTGACTGTTATTATCGAATCCATGCAATAATGCATGGTTGCAAACGATGTTTACAATTAGTTTGGAAGTGTTTATACTTCCCTAAACACCTAACAAGCTAACTAAAAAAGATAATGCCTAAAGCAATATTAATGAACTTATTTATTAAATTGAAGCTAACTATATCGATTATAATAATATGTCTGGTATATAGTCGTTTCGTCCAAGGGAGTCTCAAATTTGTTAAGTTTATAATATCAAAATTTGCATTTGGATAAAATTGTCAATGTCTTTAAAAACAAAAAGGCTCACAAAATGGAATTATTAAGTCGTCAATTCAGATTTTATTTGTTGTTTGCTCTAGTCTCAAAAGATCCCATTGAAGTAAGATGTGCTCCAAGCAGTGGTAGTTATTCTAGTGTAATCGAAGCTATTGAAGCCGCAGTAGCATCTTTGCCTCAAGACAGTTTATCCTTGGATAAAATTTTAATTCAATGGTTACACAGAGTTAACGCTTACACCACTTATCATGACGCTGCAAAGGGTCAGAATAGTCCTGCTCTTTTTACTCGAAAGACAATTGACACAGACAAAGACATTTTAGTCCTTGGTTCTGATGAAGACCACTTGCCATTAACAAATTTCAAAAGAACTTTTGTTGTTTTAAAACGTCATTCATCTGGAGAAGCCGGAGATAGCCCAAATGCTGAATATAAAATATTTTATGCATATGTCAGGTAGGCTAATTCGAATATGATAAGAAGATTAACTCCGATAAGAGGCAGCTTACAATTTACAAGGAATTAAATATCATGAAGAATTGTGAAGCATAAGTGCTTACTAAAATGAAATTTTATATTGCTTGAAATGTAAGGGATGCAAAAGAGCAGGATCCCTTGGCAGTTGCAGTCGGAAATCAAAAGATTCGAATTGAATTTGACAATTGGGATGGACGAGGTTCGTCCACAAATCCCGTTCGATCTCTTGGGTGGACCAGTTGTTTTGAGTCTATCTATCCTACTTGTAAAACTGAATTTGCTGACGCTGCAAAAAATGAAAGTGAGCCTTTAGAAGGTGCTGATGACATTGACTACAGTTCGGATCAGGACGATAATATTGAAAATAGTACCACTGTTAAACGAAATAGAACCCGGGTGTCCAATCTTAATTCTGGAGATTCCAACTACTACGATCTCTTCGCAGATCTAGGTGAATTGACATATTAATATCTTTCCAACTTCCCAGTTCCCATACTCCGCTTCAGCCTTGTTTTACAAGTTTTCCAGGCATTTTTATTTTAGTGTTGAATATGAGGTTTAAAGTATCCTTTAAAATCAAATGATTACATAATTATTCCTATGCAGTCAAAGTAAAAAAATCTTTAAAATAATTCGAAGCAAAATCAGTCGTTTTATGGTCGCCTATTTTTAAAAAATAGGGATGATTAGCAAAATTTCCGTTTTCAGATTTTGAATGATACAAGAAAGCAATCAATTTAATATGAGCACAATAATGGGAAGTCTCTAAAAATCAATATTTTATTGTTAAGCTATTTGTAAGGAAAGAGTTAAAGGACGGAAACCTTCTCCTTAAGGAGTGGATAGTACTGCATAGATACCTCGACAGGTTAGCATATAACTTATGAAATGATTTCATTAAATTGCCAATGAAACCGTTTATGTATATTAGTTAGTATGTTCACAGTTAAATGTAGAGACTACATATAGATTGCCATTGTGGAGAAAATAGGATGAAAGGCTTTCATAATTATTAATTACTGAGAAATGTAAATACGAGATATTGTAATTATATAGATAGTTTAATGGGCTTAATTAACCAGCTGCAAGGCTTGTAATGATTGATATTGCTAATACAGTTGATGGTATGCTGATATTCCCAACAATTAAATGAAGATTACCTTTTGAGCCATTATACTCTCAATCAGTTTTGATCTCAAGGGATGTGATTTTGAGCTTAACAATTCACAATGGACTTATAACTGTACGTTAAACAATAGAATGAAAATGAATCAAATTTTTTTGTCTTGTATTTAGATGACTCCGAAGAAGAAAAAGAATTCATTCGCAAAACAGTGGGTGCGTTTACATGGTCAATGTCATCATTTACGGTATTGGCACCCCCAGAAGAATTATTAGAAAAGGGTTTTTCACCCAAAAATCCTAATGTATCTGCTGAGGTTCAATCTCAAATAAAAGTAGATGCAGAACAAGCTCTGAAGCTTCTTGAAGAAATAACTGAAAGCCCTGGTTTATCCAGAAATAATAAAAAACGATCTGCAGAATCGTCACCTAATCAAGGAGGATCAATCGAAACTAATAACGATGAGCAACTCTTTGAAAGAGATAACGATAATTCGTCAATGGATGGACGATTTTTTGGCTTACGCTGGTTTTCATCTCAATCTGACACAACGACGACACCAACACCTGAAACCGAATCTTCATATCGGTTGGACTCCTCCGGGGGAATATCCGCAACTCCTGCACCCGTAAGAGCCCCAAAGCTCCCAGGCTACTTGGTGTCAATTACAGACTCTCTTGGACTCAAAGGAAATGATCTTATTGAAATCTCAACTAATTTAGGTTAAGCATATACTTTATTCGGATTAATTGATTAAAATTGAATATTTAGACTATTAATTGTTATTTTTATCCTTGCTTTTGTAGCCTCAACTCTAGGATGGAAGTATTTGGGCTTGGATGGAATGGGTGAAGCGGTTACTATATTTGTAGATTCTTACAATGAAACTGGACATTTGAGCGCATATAAATTGGCGACTGGAATGGGTGGATTTATAATTAAACAAGGACTTAAGCGATTTCCAATAATTGGTGATGCGTTGATTTATGCTTCTAAATTTATTGGACCCGCATTACGTACATTGGGGTCCTTTTTTAGTTCTCTTGCAGGACGGAATGCTGGTCAAGGGGCAAATGGTATGGATAAATTATTATCTGTAGTAATTTAAGTGCTTTGTAGTAATGAATTTTGGATATTTTTAGGAGAATCTCCATCGGATACAAATTTGTTTGGTCGTATTGGTTGGAGAACGGCTGATATAAGTTCGGAAGATTTGCATACTCAAAGTGAAGAAGTAGAAGGGGACACTCCTTTCATTGGGTTTGGAAAGTGTCCAAGGGAAATCGTAAAGTTGTCTGATTTTGATGAAAATGATGCAACAGGGAAATTAATCAAGCTTTACTTATCTGTTGTAAGGACACAATGTTCTCTTATTGGAAGTGCACAGATTTTTAAATTATTTGTAGCTCAAATACTTCAAATTGCAGAAGATAAAACCGTCACTTTTAATACGGATTTGCCTTTGTTGTAAGAAACGTAATGTGTTTTTCTTTTAACTATATTTTTTAGAGAGGATTTATAAAAAATATAAGGATATGTAAAAGTATTATTGGTTCTTTGAGCCTTTCTTGCGGGTGCCCCCCCCCCCATTAAAGAGATCGTGTTGAATTGAGTTAAAATTTTGATAAGTCTGTTTAAGTTTTAGTGTTCGATTATTGGTAACCGGATTTTTGGGCTTGATGCTATTTTGTATATATTGAATTTAAATTTCCAAATTTTAGACTCTTAATAAAGATTTCCACGACTTCAAGGGAAACCGTGGGACAGGGACAAAATTATGCCAGTTTTGGGTAGTTTCAAAAATTTTAATTAGGCCTTTGAAGAAAGATGCTTACTTCGTTACTTCATATGATTTATAGTATTAATTTAAGTTATTATATAACCTCGTATAGATGGTGTACAATTAAGGAATAATTTTAATTATTACAGATCTAAACCCAAGCTGTCACTTTATGAAGCATATGATTTATCAGCAGCAGTTGAATTCTCTGTTTTTACAAAGACACTTATGTCTGAATGGAGGAACCCAACTGCCCCTGTGGGTCCAGATGGCTCAAAAATAACAAAAACCGTTCACGTCTTCATACAATCTGCTTTGAATGCAATAAATGAAGCGAATAAATTAAGTGGAAGTCATTTTATAAAATTAGTTCGAAATGTGGTGATTACATTGAAGACAGGATTCACAGAATTACTTCAAGATTACGATCGATACAAAGCTTGTTCCATATGTCCACCTGAACTTATTCAAACCTCTAAAAATGATTTGACTGCAATTAATGCTCTCATGCAATTTATTGTAGTTGGACTCAGACCAGTAGATCAAGTTGGACAAGATGTTAAAGAAGTCTTTCAACAATTTTATAAAAATAATCAACCGATTGTGGATGAGAAAGTTAAAATGTTTTTGTAAAGTTACTTTTTAATTTGTTTGGATAATTATTGAAATTTAAATTGTAAATTAAAATATGCATATTTTAGAAAAAAAAATTTCAGAATGATCTTGTCTAATGTAAAAGTCACCATAGGGTACTTCAATTGATAATTAGAGGCTCGCTGTATGAGTTTTTTAAGTTTGATACAAAAGCCAATGCTTTTAGCTTGTGAACGTGCTGATACTCCTGATTAGAAATTCTTCAAAAAATATTATGATTTTCTGGATGCGGTTAAAGTCAAGTGCAGCAATTCAACATGTAAGATTTGCAGAAGAAATTGAAATCGTTTGAAAAACCGGATATATCTTTAAATCTTTATTATGTTCAATAGGGAGGTACGTTTTTGGAATCCGCATGATACGACCGAAGGAAATTTTTTATAAACTTTATTTTAACGTCGCAATGCAAAGTATAAAAATAAATTTCAGGACATTATTAGTGAAACTAGCACTAGAATATTGACATTTTCTTCATTATTTTTAATTAATTTCATCATACTATAACTAGTAAAAATTCAATTTGCATAGCAAGTGTTCTCAGTAAAATTTAATAGCGGTAGTCCTAAATAACCAGTTTGCATGATTTCTGTATTTTCGCTTATGCTTTAAAAAAACCTATTTAGTATTGTTCTTTTATTTAATTTGGACGAAGTTCGAGCTAAAGGTACTACTATTTGGCTAAAAAAAATTAAAAAGTGTGTAGAAAGGGACAGAATTTTGTGTCACTTAAATGAAACTATAAGTACATCAGGGCAGCCAACCTGCTGGTCTTTGGGCTTTGCTAGTTAGAATCTGGGAAATAATTAACATTTATTGTTTCTTATTGTTGCAGTTGGCATTAAAAAATTCTTGTTTAGAGAATTGAAATTAGTAGAAAATAGTTACCTAAACTTGTCGCAAGCCATGTTTACATTTAAATTAATAATAATTCCAATAAATAAATAAAAAATGCTCTGCACTTCCCTAAACAGTTAATTAAAAGGATGACTTTAAATAAGCAGCATTAAGCAAGCTGGTACAGTCCAAGTTAGTTTAACTTTTTTTATGTATCAAAACTTCAATTGGTTTTAGACAAGTTTGCATTTGCTTTTTCCTTAAGCAATTTCAAAGCTTCAAAATGCATTTGTTAACTCGGTATGTAAGGTTTTATTTGTTGTATACATTAGTCTCGATTGAAGTGAAATGTGATCCAAGTATAATGGAAGCGATTGAAGCCGCAGCAGCATCTCTACCTCCAGACAGTATATCCATGGATAAAATTTTAATTCAATGGTTACACAGAGCTAACTCGATAACCACTTATCATGATGCTGACAAGGGTCAAAATAGTCCTGCTCTTTTTACTCGACAGACAATTGACACAAACAAAGAAATTGTAGTGCTTAGCTCTGATGAAGACAACTTGCCAGTAACAATTTTCAAAAGAACATTTGTCGTTTTGAAACTTCATACATCTGGAGAGACTGGAGATGCCACAAATGCTGATTATAAAATATTTTATGCATATGTCAGGTATGATGAAAATAAAATGAGTACAGAAAATTCATAAACTTATCCCTTAAATCCAACTCTGATAAGGGATAACCGTTTTCAAGAAGGTCATGTGGTACGTATAAAGTTTAAGAATTTTGAATGTATTTTTCCTTAAAATGTAAGGGATGCGAAGGAAGACGACCCATTGGCAGTTGCAGTCGGAAATCAAAAGATTCGAATTGAATTTGACAATTGGGATGGACGAGGTTCGTCCACAAACCCTGCTCGATCACTTGGTTGGACAACTTGCTTTGAGTCTATACATCCTACTTGTAAAGCTGAGTTCTCTGACGCTGTAAAAAACGATAAACGACCTAAGGAAAGTGGAGATGATGTTGACTACAGTTCTGATCAGGACAATAATGTTGATAGTAGTAATCCTGTTAGCCGAAATAGAACCCGGGTCTCTAATATTGACTCTGGAGATTCCAACTACTACGATCTTTTCGCAGACCTAGGTAAATTGACACGTATTGCTTCTTTGCTTCTTACTCAGCTTCAACCAATGCAATGTTTCACGTAGGGCATTTTTAAGGAAAATGTTTAATCTATGTTAGGGTTTTCTAAACCTTTATTTTTAAGCACTTAAATGGAGGTTGTTATTCTCAAACTTCAAATTATGAAAGGTCTTATCTTGGTATCATTGTATCACAGAATGGAATGAATCGCCACAAAGATTGAATTGCCAATGAAGAAATGAGTAGATTCTTAGTTAGAAGTACAGCGATCAACATTTTCTATAATTATTAGGTCTTACAATTAGAATCATAGACAAGAGATTTATGAATGATTTTTCTTGTGGTTAGACGAGACGGAGGCCGGTAAGGAATTCATTCGCGAATCAGTGGGACTTTTTACATGGTCAATGGCATCCTATTTGGTAATGGCATCCCCAGAAGAATTAGCGGCTAAGGGTATTACACCTATAAATGAAACTGCATCTCCTGAGGTTCAAGCTCAAATAAAAGAAGATGCCGAACAAGCTAAGAAGCTTCTTGAAGAATTAAATGCAGATTCCTCTAAAACACCTGAAAATACTAATGGACGATCTGCACAAGGTTCATCTGACCAAAGGGAATCAGCCCCAAACCCTCAGAAAAATAAGGGAAGGTTTTTTGGCATCTTGAAGAAAGTTAAGTCAATAGGCTCTTCGTTATTCTCCGAAGCAGAAGTAGAGACAACAACCGCAGCCTCCTCATGGTTTAGTTCAGAACCCCCTAAGCCCCGTGGCTACTTGACCACAATCACAAACGCTCTTGGTTTTGAAGGAGAGGATCTTACTGAAGTTACAGCTAATATAGGTAAACCCTAAAGTTCTAATTACATAAATGGATTGAAAGTTTACGTTTAAAGAATTCCAAACGGCGAAGCTTCATGTAAAAGCTTAATACATATTATTATTCAATATGTTATGCCTTGTGTCCTAGTTTCATGTAAAATTGGACAAAAAAGGAGTTTGATGACTTTGATTTTGATGCTAAATTGCAGGAACAAATCTGGGAATGAAGTTTTTGGGTTTGGAAGGATTATTCGAAGCGGGGACTATCTTTATGGATTCATATGATGACAATGGAGACTTGAGTAAATTTAAGTTGGCGACTGGAATGGGTGGTTTCTTTTTCCAACAAGGACTTAAGTCAGTGCCAATAATTGGTGAATCATTGGTTTATGGCAGCAGCGTGGTTGGAGGTACGATCAGCAGAACATTAGGTTCCGTGATGGGTCTTTTTACAGGAAGGAGTGCTGGTGAAGAGACGGGTATGTATAAAAATAAGGATACAATATTTATTCATAATGTGGGAAATTTTTCTAAAATACATTAATCAAATAAATATGGGATATTTTTAGGAGAATCTCCATCAGATACGAATTTGTTTGGTCGTATTGGTTGGAGAACGGCTGATATAAGTTCGGAAGATTTGCATACTCAAAGTGCAGAAGTAGAAGGGGACACTCCTTTCATTGGGTTTGGAAAGTGTCCACGGGAAATTGTAAAGTTGTCTGATTTTGATGAAAATGAAATCACAGGGCAAGCAATCAAGCTTTACTTATCTGTTGTAAGGACGCAATGTTCTCTTGTTGAAAGTGCCCAAATTTTTAAATTTTTTGTGGCACAAATACTTCAAGTTGAACAGGATAAGACAGTCGGTTTTATAAAGGATGCTCCTTTGTTGTAAGTAAAGTATAATTTGTTTCATATTTAAAATCTTTGAGAATGTTCATTCAAGTGAGAGGATATCACTATGTCTTTCTTACACTGTTACTGTCATGTCACGTTCGATCTGTAATTGTATAAGTCTATTTGGAATTAGTATTATGTCCCAATGACAGTTTGATGGATGGGTAGTTGTAAAGTAATGTGTACTTTCTTACCGATGTTTTTGGAAAATGTATATAACTTTGAAACGTGTATTTATTGTTGAAATTTTGACTCCAGTTGGACAGCTAAAAAATAAGGAAATCATTCAAACTAGTTAATAGTCCAAGACCAAATAAGTAGGTACTTTAGAAGTTTGATAGATTTAAAAAAAATAAATTGAAAACCAATGGGTCGGATAAGGCTCAAATTAACAGGGATTCCTACTAGCTCGAATAATACATTAGGTCATTAAGTTACTTAAAACCTACGAGATTTTTTATTTCTTCTAAATTCGTATAAATTTTTGCTGTATTTTATTGGGATTTAGCGAGAGGTCATTATTTATGGCTTGCGTTATTTACTAAAATTACCAACTCGTTTGGAAGATAAGTGTGAACTTTAAAATGATTTAACTTTTCAGGACGAAGGCCAAGCTTTCAAGGTATGAAGCATACGATTTATCAGCAGCGTTTGAATTCTCTGTTTTTACAAAGACCCTTTTGTCTGAATGGAGGAACCCCACTGCCCCTGTGGGTCCAGATGGCTCAAAAATAACAAAAACCGTGCACGTCTTCATCCAATCTGCTTTGAATGCAATAAATGAAGCGAATAAATTAAGTGGGAGTCATTTTATAAGATTAGTTCGAAATGTGGTGATCACATTGAAGACAGGATTCACAGAATTACTTCAAGATTACGATCGATACAAAGCTTGCTCCAAATGTCCACCTGAAATAATTCAAACCTCTAAAAATGATTTGACTGCAATTAATGCCCTCATTCAATTTATTGTAGTTGGACTCAAACCAGTAGATCAAGTTGGACAAGATGCTAAAGAAGTCTTTAAGCAATTTTATCTTAATGCAAATAATCAACAAATTATAGATGAGAAAGTTAAAATGTTTTTCTAGAAATAGGTTTTTATTTAAAGATAAAAAATTATAAAAATTATATTTATGAAATTATTGATTTGAAAGAAAAGGGCACCTTGGAATGTTTCATAAACTAGACTTATTATAATAACTCATGATGGTAGTTATTTGGATCCCTCGGATTGTTTTGTCATATTTTTGGTGCTGTCACATGTCATATCACAAGTGAGCCTAATTAATAACGCACATATCAATATTAATCGTTTTAATAACCACCTTAATTTTATAGACTAATTGCAATTTAAGCTACCGTATAACGCGATTTAGGACCCCCCGGAATTAAGCCCCATCCCTCCTATCCTTCCAATGTTAAAAGTCCCTATCTCCTCATGTTAAACTGGCTTCAATAATTGCTTTGAAACAATAACTCCACATGGGGTTCTAAATTGCGTTTTACCGTAGTCCGAATATTCATATAAGCATGCGGCTACCAGGCTAAGCAAATTGAAATTGTAGCTCTTCTATCTCACGTTATTCATTGTTAATTTTTAAAACTAACGTTCCTTCCGTCACGTCATACACGTCATGTATTATAAGAACTAATTTCCCCAGAAAACAACTCAAAACTTAATGCTTGGACAAATATTCCAACAATGCTTTGTTTTAGAGGGTTTCGCATTAAATTCAGTCTTTTAGAAATTCAAAAAATTCACAAAAATGAAAGTTGTCAGTCCCGACTAGATTCAAACACAACATTTACAAAGTTAATGTTTTTGTTCAGAATGCAATGCATACGAATATTTCTCCTATCGCCATTATTATTTACATAATCTTTGCTCGCATGTATACCCAAAAGTTTTTTGCAATCTTCTGTCAATTCTCATCCGATTTTGTAACTTAATCCCTGTTCTTTAATACATCTGTCTACTCTAAATTTTGTTTAATTTGAATGAAGTCCGTTTTTTAACTTTTTAACGTTTTGTTTTCATTCGATTTTGATTTGGAATTAATAAGCACTGTTTCCAGATTTGAAGTTCCGGGTGCATGATAATGTTTTTTAAAGTTCAAAACTATATCAAAATTTGTAAAAGTTAGAAAAAAAAGTTTAAAAAATTCGAAGTTATTCGATATTACTACGAATACTGAACAATTAAATCCAAAAAATCAGAAGCATGTTTTCGAACAATTACTGAATATTAATAACTATTAACATTGAAGAATTCAATTTTCGAAAATGTGTATGGGGATCGAGTAATTTAGATGGGGGTTCAAGCAAGGCCGGCTTCATTAATTTTAAATGGAATTTAAAAAAACAGAACTATAATATAAGATCATTTTTAATAACGTGAAACTCACCGGAGTTTCAAGTTATTAAAAATGGGAGGCTCATTAATTTAATTAAGTAGACATGGGTGTTCAAGTTACTTCGACCGGGGGCTTACTAATTCTAATTTAAAATGCGCTAATTGCTAATTGCAGTTTTCCATTTTTTGCACTGCAAGCGGGTGCTAGGA
>JAQGBU010001963.1:0-10877 GCA_034698605.1 Isotoma decorata | reverse complement strand
ATTAGATAAGACGTGTTTGACGAATCGAATATAAATATTTTTATTCATTTCTTATTCTAGGAGCTTTGATTTTTGATTGAGGTAATAATATCTCTAATATTTATGTAAAGGTCGATCATCGAAACGTATTTATTTACTAAATGATTTAGTATTCTGCTCAAACAGCTATAATGATTAATGACAAATAATATAATTTTATACAATATTCTGCTCTAAAACTTGTCTGCCGTCAATAAATCTTTCAAATCCGAATTGGTCCAAATCAATTGTTAGGTATTTATTATGCAAGATAAGCTCCATCATCGCTCTTCCTACCGCAGGGGCTTGTTGGATTCCTGTGGGTTTTAGTTAATAAGATTTATTTCATAATTACTCAAATCCTTAAGGGCAAATCAAAACTATATGATAACGAATAGACGACTTATTTGTTTTGGATTTTGAAGCTTACCATGACCGCTGAATCCGGTTGCAAAATGAAAGTTTTTAAATTCTGGATGTGATCCTATAACTCCATTTTGATCAAATGTGTTGTAATCATAATATCCACCCCATGCAGATTTTACCTAAACATTCAAAATTGTAGTGGTGGTAAACATTTTCATTAATTTTCATGAAGTGGAACTGTTTCAAACTTATTTTAAATTATAGCGTATATTTTTAGTCTATCATAGTAATTCTGTCTATTAAACAGTAGTAATAACCTTGAGATTTTCCATAGTTGGGACCCTATGTACTAGATTTGGCCATACATGAGTGTCGAAAAAAGAATAATCAACGTCAAGATTATCACACGATGGTTCTTCATCTTCAGGAGGGGACAGGCCACACAAGAAATGTCCAGAACTTCCTTCTCGTCTATGAAATTATAGTAATAAGATTTCGATACAATTATTCAATCACTAGTCCCCATGTCAAATATCAAATTGCTGGAGATTATTAATTTAAAGTGTCATTCAAATTATTATTTATTACCTTGCGTAAGTTCCAGTTGAATCTATTAACATAGGAAATCCTTGATCTGGGGCATTTGGTGCGTGTATAAAATATACGTAACGTTTCCTAAAAAAAAATCAGACATTTGGTTTTATTCATTAGAAAATATTTTTAATGTTTTTTCCTGATATGACAAAGTTAACAATTGCTTTAGACAAACTTTGGTTCTACAGGGAGAGCATGACTGAGAAGACCTTTTCCGTTTCCAATGCCAGCAAAGGATGCAACCCTTCCCGAGTCATATCCAGCAGCGATTACACAGTGGTTAAACTCGATAGCTTTAATTTTTCCATCTGGAGTTTGGACCATGACTTCATTAGGACCAGAAACTGGTTCACCAGGTCGAATTTTGTAATTAAAGCCTGAAACCTCTCCAGTAACAAATGTGGTCCCCAATGAAATCGCTTTTCTTTTGAAACCATTCAAAAGTGACCATGGATCAAACCTTTGGAGTAAAATAAATTGCAAGAATAATCTCTAGCTATTCTAAAACCCAAAATAATTCCCGATTTCATAATACCAAATATTTAATGATAGGACTAGAAATTAACACTAACCATCCTTCATTTTCCAGGCCATGGCTACCTAGTTGAATATCTTCTACATTTAAAAACGGAAATTTTCTCTTTAGTTTATCTCTAGAAAGTAATTCCACCTTCGATCCTAGTTTTCTGTAATGTTCACAATATTTTCTCATAAGCCAAATCCAAATTAAATAGCACGGCATGGTTTAATTTATTCAGATAATTAAATTGTAAAAGACAATCCTTTGTTAATCTTTACGTTTGAAGGCTCCAATTGTCATGAAGTAATTCTGCTCCCCCGGACGTGGTTGTCAAAAACAGATAACCACAAGGGTGATACTGAACATCTGTGGGAGATTTCCCTTCAATTCCCAAGAACTTATCAGCTCCTCTAAGAAAATCAGCCCCGAAAAGAGAAAGCTGAATATTTTCTTTAAGCGAAAATTGTTGTCGGACTCCACCCATTGATAAAACTGTAGATGCTTTCGTATACTGTTCACAGGCAAATTGGACATTGCATTTTATTAATCAAAATTGCACTTCATATTTAAAACTGCAGATCATAATAACGTTTGAAAGTTGTTGTAATTTTCCATTACTTTTGGATCCCTCTCAATCACAACAACATTCATATTTCTTCCGGCCTCATGTTGTTTTAACCAAAAGGCAGTAGAGGAGCCCATGACACCTCCCCCAATAATACAGACATCACATTTAGTTGGAGTTACCTCTAAGTTGAGATCAATACTTTGCATGGAGGATGTAAGGTTTCTTGCTGGTGTAGTGGTAGTGGGCACTAATAGTCCTCTGACCTATTTTTAAACCCTAATTTGCATTACATACCGCAAAACTCGATTTAGAGCCATATCGGGAGGTTATTGTTTAAACTTTTCGAAAAGGGTGGAGCTATATTCCAGGGGGACTTAATGTTCCAAAGCAAACAAACAAAATGTATCGAAAACACCAACACTTTATTTCAGCAAAATCGAGTTGACCAAAAAATGTTTTTCAGATGGGACTATATTCCGTAGAGGGGATTTAATTTTTCAAACAAGGACAAGCTATGGGAAATTATTCAGGTGGCGTTATAATTACGGCAGGGGTTCTAAATCGGGTTTTACGGTAGTTGATTTATTTACGATTGGAACAATTTTCAAATTAACTTTGTCAAATTTTTAAAAATTATTAAATAAAGGACCTTTTGTAAGTCAAAGCGTCGTGGAAAATTAGAAATCCCATTGTCAATGACATTTTGTATACATCGCCGCACTACTGTTGTCATTTTTTCCTGTTTTTTTAGCCAGATAATCTTATTTGAAGTTAAAAGTTAAGTTATTATGGGAATTTTATACTCTAATAATATTATTACTGAAGAGAAGGGTTATCGTAATTTAGATACTATACGGAAAGAATTTATAGCAAAATCTGATTTTAATTCCACTTTATACAGTTTATAAGACTCTTCAATTAGCAAATACTTTATTTTTAAGTATTCTTAATTTTTGGGAATTAAAATGCAACTGATCAAACCTTCACAAATGGATGAACCCATATTTGATTTCAACTGCGCTCATTGTATGTAAAAAAAATTCCAAGGCTGCATCTTGACATTGATATTTAAAGTATCTATTGAAAATGCCTCATTTTACTCATTTAATGCCTTATCATAAATCACTCATCTTCAGTGTAGTGAATTAAATGCCAAAGGCCAAAGTGTTTGATACGCTGATTACAAGCTTTATCAATTAATTCATTTACTTTATTTATTTAGTTACGTAATTCCAAATCAAAATTAGTTCTTATTTTATTTATCAACAAGATATTATTATGCGTCAAACAGATTCAGATCATGCGAACGCTATAAATCTTCAGTAAACGAAAGTCAAAGATAAATTGAATAATTCATTTTATGTATACAAAAATTAGCCAACTACTCCTCTAATACGAAATCAGAACGAACCTGTATGAGTCAATATTAATCTTAATTCTTGGCCTTTGTTAAATTATATTTTGTTCCAGAACCCTTGTGCCATCAATAAATCTGTCAAATCCAAATTTATTCAAATCTATAGTTAGATACTTATTATGCAGAATTAGTTCCATAATGGCTCTTCCAACCGCTGGAGATTGTTGAAGACCTGTGATAGGATTCAATGAAGTTTTAATTGTAATAAAATCACATTGGTGTACTTGAAGCTGATTAAGAACTACAAAGTAATGATTAAAAATTTACCATGGCCGCTGAATCCGGTTACGAAATGCAGATTTTTGAAGGCTGGATGTGTTCCTACAATTCCATTTTGGTCAAACGTGTTATAATCATAGTATCCACTCCATGATGATTTTACCTAGTAATCCAAAATACCAACTTGTTTCAAACGTTGTTATTAAGGATCAAAATGATTTCAAATGCATGGGCAAACTGCCTATAAAGAAAAGCTATATTTAATTATGAAACCTTCAGGTTATCCATGCACGGAATCCTATGGGAAAGTTTTGGCCATACGTGTGTGTCAAAGAAAGCATGATCAACATCTAAATTTTCCGTTGATGGTTCTTCATCTTCCGTAGGGGAACAACCGCACAAGAAATGTGCACGACTTCCTTCTGGTCTGAAATTTTTAAATGTGGAAAATCTCATAAGAACACTTTCGATATAACATATATTATAATGCGACCATTAAATAGATTCAATTTGATAATGTCGTAAAACATCCTATAATAGGTAATTTGAAAATCTATATAAAATTTCTAAATATATTAATTGTATGAGTTTTAAATTGGACAGTTGTAAAAATTAACTTATGTTACAAATAGATGACGGTGTTCTAGTAGGGGTGGCACATTTCATTGGGAGTTAAATTACACGATTGACATTAATTAAGTTTAATTCGCTCCGTTACCTTGCATATGCTCCAGTAAAGTCAATTAATGTTGGAAAATTCGGATCTGTGAGATTCGGTGCATGTACAAAATGCACATAACGTTTTCTAAAAATGAATGAACAGTGTCGATTAATAAATCAATAAAGATAATTTAGTGTATAATGCCCAATATACTTTTAAAAACGACAAACCTGGCTTCCACTGGAAGTGCATGACTGAGAAGCCCTTTACCATTTCCAATTCCAGCAAGGGATGCAACCTTTCCAGAGTCATATCCAGCAGCAATAACACAATGGTTGAACTCGATAGCTTTAATTTTTCCATTTGGAGTTTTGACGATGACTTCATTAGGACCAGAAACTGGGTCACCAGGCCGCATTTTGTAATTCATTTCTGTTACCTCTCCCACCACGTATGTGGCCCCCAATGAAATGGCTTTCTTTTTGAAGCCGCTCAATAGCGACCATGGGTCAAACCTGCAAAATTATATAATGTAACATATAACAAAGGCTTTTGATTTACATGGGGAATGCTTACTAAAGTATTTTCCCAATTAGAAACTGCTCCGAAGGCCCTTCGTAAACATAAGCCCATGGTAAGTACAGGGTTTTAAAAAATAAAGGCCCATGGGAAACAATTATTTTTATCATTTTTATCAAAGAGAGCTCTGATAGTACAAAGTTATAGGGTACAGTTTGAAATATAAAATGAAATGAAAATGGGGATGTTGACGACGATCTCAACTTGTATTGTTGTTAATTAATAATACATATTACAAAGTTGCAAGGAGTTTTATTACATTTTATAAATTTGAAATCGAATATAAATTTTAACTTTGAAGAAATTTTTAAGAATTTAAAAAAAAATTGATTTCAACTACTATGCCACCGGAACATACAATTGCGGCCCACTCGGAATAGGGAGATGAAATATTAAATAAAACCCATGTTATTCTAACCTGAGAAATATGTTTACATTCAAAATGGATTACTTGATCAAAAATTACTGTGCAACTAACCATCCTTCATTGTCAAGACCAAGACTAGCTAACTCTATATCTTCCACCCTTAAATATGGAAACTTTGCCTTGAGTTTTTCTCTAGAAAGTAATTCTACTTTTGATCCAAGCCTCCTATTAAAGAAACACAAACAAATAAAATTTTATCATTTTTGTTCATTTTATTAAAAGCGTGGACTTATCAATTAAAGCCCCTTCAAACTTTGTCCAGCATTTTAGTTCAGGGAATGAGCTATTTACGTTTGCAGACTCCAATTATCCGTAAGTATTTCTGCTCCCTCGGTTGTGCTTGCCAAGAAGAGATACCCGGAAGGATGATACTGACAATCTACTTCAGGTTGTCCCTTAATTCCTAAAAACTCGTTGGCTCGTTTAATAAAATCTGCCCCATACAGAGAAAGCTTAATATTTTCTTCAAGTGAGAACTGCTGTCGAACTCCACCATTTGATAAAACAGTAGACGCTTTGGTATACTGTTTTAAAATGTGCACTACTAATATTTACTTAAAATTTATGGATCGGGTCTAGACTAAACAATTTCTTTAAATTATGCAAGATAAAAAACTTTAATGAACTTACTTTTGGATCCCTCTCAACTACAACAACTTTCATGTCTTTTCCAGCTTGGTGCTGTTTTAGCCAGAAAGCTGCAGATGAACCCATGACGCCTCCCCCAATAATACAGACATCACATTTACTTGGAACTTCGAGATCAATATTTTTCGTGGAGGACGTAACGGCCCTTCTGGGTATATTGGACACTGAAAATCTTCTAATCTACCAATTTGAAACCATATATGTAATTTGCAAATCATTCAAAAGAATTTTAAAATTTTTTTTATGGAAAGTAGGTATACCTTTTGTCCATCAAACCGTGCATAATAAAAGCCCCCATTCCCTTTATGAATAAAATTTTGTAGACTTCGCCGAACTACCATTTTCATTTTTTCCTAATTTTTAATCAGAAAATCTTAAAGTTATTATTATATGGGAATATGTCTAATAACTGAACAGAAAGATTTTTAAAATCTTGACAGAAAATAATTGATGGCAAAAACTGCTTTCAATTCAATTTTATTAAAGTCTGCAAGTGTCAGATAATTTAGTCAGACCGGAATATTGCTAATTTGCCCGCACAAAAATGCAACTAATTGCACTTGAACAAATATAGTGAACACATATTATTTTAATTGCCCTCAGGCCTCTATTTATGCAAAAAAAACGGCAAGGTTATTTGTTCAAGTTTGTGATTAAATTATTTATTGAAAATATCTCATTAAATGAGTTATCTTGACGAATTTAAAGCCAAAGGCTAAATTGGATGATAAGGCTTTAACAAATGTGAATGTACATTCAATTTTAATTCATTTATTTACAGTGACGTAACTCTAAGCCAAATTAAGTTCTCATTTTATCTATAAGTTACATTATACTATATGAAATTGAAATCGATCACGCAAAGTAATGCAAACGCTATTAAGTACACATCCTCATGTTTAAATAGGGTCTCGCTATAATCTTTTGCTTAAAAAATATAAGGGAATAAAAATTGAACCATTTGGTTATAAATACAAACACCGATCAATTACACTTTTAATTAAAGTTCGTTGAAAACCAGATGAACTGTGTAAGAAATTATCAAAAATTCATTGACTATGATTCGTACACGCTTTTGCTAATTTGTAAGACTTCACAGTTCAGAAAAATATATAGAGCAGTTGAACAGTATTCGGACCAACGCAACGCTGAAAATGGATTTTTAACTTTCTTCAGCAACAATAACAGTTGGAACTCTTTTGAATTACGCTGTTTTAGTTGAGTGTAATCTGTAATGTTCATAAAAAAGGTAAAAATTTAACTTTAAATCTGGAATGGGATTATTGTTCAGTCTTCTGGTAGTTCCATTAAATATTCAAATTTAACTAAATTCATGTTCCAAAACCATCTTTCTTTAAAATATATTCTTTTCCAGGATTCGTGTGCGGTCAATAATTCTGTCAAACCCAAATTTACTCAAGTCTATAGTTTGATATTTATTGTACAGAATAAGTTCCATAATGGCTCTTCCCACCGCTGGGGCTTGTTGATTACCTGTAAATTGTAATATTATTATATTTAATCAACTTTTATAATTATCATTTTGTTATGTAAAAATAAAATATAGATCAGGTTGCACTCAAAGATGACTAAAAACTATACATTTTAAGTGTGAAATTTACCATGGCCGCTGAATCCGGTTAGGAAATGTACATTTTTGAAGGCTGGATGGGTTCCTACAATTCCATTTTGATCAAACGTGTTATAATCATAGTACCCACTCCATGCTGATTTAACCTATTAATCCAAAATATCAAATTCTTTCAAGCTTCTAATACTTTCAAAATTTATTAACTAAGGATAAAAATGATTTCAAATGCATGGGCAAATAGTTTATAAAGGAAAGTCGTATTGAATTACGAAACCTTGAGATTTTCCATGCTCGGAATCCTATGGGAAAGTTTTGGCCATACATGTGTGTCAAAGAAAGCAGGATCAACATCTAAATTTTCCGTTGATGGTTCGTCGTCTTCCGTGGGGGAACAACCGCACAAGAAATGTTTAGCGCTTCCTTCTGATCTGAAATTTTTAAATGTGGGATAAACCTCATAAGAACACTATTATTGATATAATAATATATTTTACATTGAGATTTTTAGGTAGACTTTCGAATTAAGAATACATAGTAAAACTTGATTTAAATCCCTTGTGTGAGCATTATTGCATATTAAATCTCTAAATAGTTTAAGGTTATGAATTTAAAGTGAAACGGTGAAGGCCTTGAAGGGTCTGAAAATTAATATTTGACACAATACAGATTACACTGTCTTAGTGGGACATTTCTAGGGGACTTAAACTACATGCTTGACGTTTTTAAGTTTGATTCGGTCCACTACCGTGCGTATGCTCCAGTCGGGTCAATTATTGTTGGAAACTTTGGATCTGTGAGATACGGTGCATGTACAACATGCACATAACGTTTTCTGAAAGCATTAAAAATTTCAATTAAATATCAATACTGACTTTATCAATATATATCATTCCCATGATACTTCTAAAACAACAAACCTGGGTTCCACTGGAAGCTCATAAGTGAGAAGCCCTCTTCCCTTTCCAATTCCAGCAAGGGATGCGACCTTTCCAGAGCCATATCCAGCAGCAATAACACAATGATGGAACTCGATAGCTTGAATTTTACCGTCGGGAGTTTTTACTTTAACTCGATTTGGGCCATAAATCGGGTCCACTGGCCGTCTTTTGTAACTAATTTCTTTTACCTCTCCAGTAACGTATGTGGCCCCCAATGAAATGGCTTTTCTTTTGAAGCCGTTCAATAGCGACCATTGGTCAAACCTATTTGATTTGGATGTAAATAATGTCTATAATATATATAAATGAATAATATAATGTGCTTCGGGAATGGGCACTATTCTACTGGGAGCTTAATTATTTCCAACTGTATAATTTAACAAAAAATTTAAACTTTAATTTTGAAACTAACCATCCCTCATTGGCAAAACCAAAACTGGCTAATTCAATATCATCCACCCTTAAATATGGAAACTTTGTCTTAACCGATTCTTTTGAAAGTAATTCTACCTTTGATCCAAGCCTTCTATAAGAGAGAAAACGTTTTAGAATAAATAACGTTTTAGTGATTAGAGTTTTTACTAGGATTAACCCACATGGACTAATCCTTTCCCTTTTTATTGTATTATTTTAAAACTGTTTACGTTTGCAGACTCCAATTATCCCCAAGTGTTTCTGCTCCCTCGATCGATGTTGCCAGAAAGAGATATCCACACTGACGATACTTAAGATCTACTTCCGGTTGTCCCTTAATTCCTAAAAACTCGTTTGCTCTTTTAATAAACTCTGCCCCAAACAGAGAAAGCTTAATATTTTCTTCGAGTGAAAACTGCTGCCGAATTCCACCATTTGATAAAACAGTAGACGCTTTCGTATACTGTGTAAAAATGTTTGGAGAATTCTGTTAATTTCTTTTATAAGTCACTCTGAACTATCAATAATTTACTAATGTTTATGGGCTGGGTCTAGGCTTAATTATTTCTTAAAATCATGAGGACTAAAAATTGGTAATGACTTACTTTTGGATCCTTCTCAATTACAATTACTTTCAATTCTTTTCCAGCTCGATGATGTTTTAGCCAGAAAGCCGCAGATGAACCCATGATGCCTCCCCCAATAATACATATATCACATTTAATTGGGATAACTTCATGACGAGGACTTCCTTTGAATCTTAAAAAGTCGGGAAATTCATCGGTTTTCGATGATGTAATAAAACGTTTCAAGACAACATTATTCCTACCTGATTTTAATCCATTTCCCTATTCACATTCAAACCAGATAAAAACTTGCAACGAATGCATTTAATTATTGACAATTTTCTTGTAGGAAGTTTTAAACAATTGAATACCGTTTGGCTCTTGACGATCCGTGCTTGAGGGGTACAAGTTCTGTATAAAGGGCCGGAAAAGCACCTCAGTAAAGCAGAAGCCATTTTTCGTTTGATTTTTATAATGTGTACTTTGATAACTTCAATTAGTAATGACACAAATGTTTTGGAAGCTTTGAGTACCTTGCTAACTTCTGCTGTTCAGAAGAAGCTAGAAGTTCAATTTGATCTGATAAATGTTAAGAAAATTGTTTAAAGCCTCTTTCAAAGGGGCAATCGTTATGAATTGAAAACGAATACAGTAGTACAAACCTGCTTTGTTAAAAACCACCAAAACACTGATGACAAAATAAAACTTATTACCTAGTATTAACTAGCAGAAGCCTAAAAACTAAAAATCAATGCGTGTATAAGTATGCAATATGCATAGACATAAAATGTAGCATGCAACAAAGAATGGCTTTTGCCCTCGCTTAGCCACAAAAATCTGTTAATTGATCCGATACTATGATAAGGCCCAGATTTAAGCGATAAGTAATCAACGTTCATTTAACTAATTTTGTTTTAAAGTTTAATATTTTAACAAACCTGAAACCTCGATCGATTGATTAATGCATTATTCTAGTCATACCTCCAGCAGATAGTAATTAGCATAAAAGCTACTAGGTATGTACAAATAACAGATTCATGCTTCGAAAGCGTGTTTGAATAAATGAGTAGTACGGGTGGTTTAACTAGGAAAAAATTAATTTTAATACACGATCTATTATTGGTTTAAGTTTATAGTAAAATCATATCAAAGAATATGCTATTTCAAATACATTTATAGAACAATAATATCCTTAACATAATGACTAGAATAACTATGTAACATTCCTCTCTCGAATTTCTTTTCCTACAAGAAATCTTTCAAAGTGAAATTTCGATAAATCTGCAGTTCGGAATTCACCGTCCAGCATCATTTCCATCGTGGCACGAGCAACTCCTGGGGCTTGTTGTAT
>JAQGBU010001962.1:0-10879 GCA_034698605.1 Isotoma decorata | reverse complement strand
TCCCAGAGAATCTCGGAAAAGAGATCGTAACTAAAAACTAAATTCTAAATTCTCTTCCCCTTCCATTCCCTTCCCAGGGAATCTCGGAAAAGAGATCGTAAACAACAAACTGATTCTAAGTTTCCCTTCCCCTTCCACTCCCTTCCAGGAGAATACAGAAGAAGGTTATCGCACTATAATTATAAATCAAATTTTCCCCGCCGAATTACACATTCAAAATATACTCTATGGATATCTAACACTAATGCATTTTTCTACCGAGATTTAACATCTACCATTTGATCAAATTTAATTAACGGCAGGCAATCCTCTTTTGATAGTAGTAGCGCGTCTAACTAAAACTCATGACCCCAAAGGTCAAAGGTTCGATTCCTACCTCTCTATTAATAATGTTTGTTAATTTTAATTTACTCGACACGATGCGTCCTCTAAGGGCTGCAAGTACTGGAAATGTATGCTTAGTACCTTCTTTATTTAATGAGGGCATACTGGCTTAAAGTCGGGTACTTTTATCGCTTTCGCTGTGTTATTTCTGCCTTAATATTAATTTTGTCTATGATGTCCCAAGTGTGCCAGGGCCCCCTCTTGGGCCCTTCGGGCCCAAGGGCGGGGATGCAAGGCATCCCTCGCATCCCCATAGTTTCGCCACTGGGCGCTGCTAAGCCTACACTGATGTAAATAATGATTTTTATAAACGGTTTAGACCATTTAGATACCGTCCAGATGATATTACAGCCAAATTGCATCATCTGAAGTATATCACCATCACACAAGTATAGTAATGTACTTGAACGCTGGAGCTACTGAAACGCGGCTAGGCATTGCTTGCGGTGAATTTTAATTTTAGAATATGTCACTTAGATGTTGTTCAGACGTGGTTAAGGCCTTGTTGAAGCAAAATTGCATCATTTTGGTATTAATTTTTTTGAATGCTGAAAACGCTGCTAAGCCTTATTTGTGATATATGATGATTTTGTATACGTTTTAGATCATTTACATACTGCTTGGACGTTATTCAAGTAGAATTGCTTCATTTAAAGTAATAATCTTTGTCAACGCTGCAAGCGTCGTAACGCCTTCCACGCTGCAGGAACTATTTTAGCTCTGTTCTAGTTCTAGAGGTTTAGCAAATAGGTTGGAGTTGGGAGTGATCAAAATTTCATTATCTGTGGGCTCAAACCGCGAAGCCAATGACCTTTTGACCTCTCTGGGGATCGACGTGTAACCTGTGGAGGTTATACGCCTAACATACTTCGAAACTGTAAAGATTTGTAAAATTTTCAATTGTTTGATTTTTTTCTGCTTCGGAAAGTTGCAACCAATTTTTGACATAAGTATCCCTCCATACGCTGCATCATCATCATCATTCTGCTTAATACCATTCGAAAACACGCTTCAAAACGCTATATTTTTGGGAGTTCAGGACCGTCTTTCGAGTTGCTTGTCGTCCATATTGTTAAGCTTTAAATTGTCTTTCGATTTGTGCATTGAAATTTGATGTTCTATTATCAGTGAAAGAGGAATTTCGCTTTATACTTAAACCTCCATTTTCGATTTTTTTAAATTTTCTCTGGAATTCAAAACTTTTTTGAAACGCTGATCGTCCATTTTATAGAACTTCTTGCGGTCTATCCAATGGTTTAATATTTACGCTTGTAGGTAACTTACAACAAAAGTTATTTAGCTTTGAAATCAACATTATGGCTTAATGGGATCGTATCTAGGTGAAACTCCACGTTAAGGAAAGTAATTAATTTCCCATTTCTCGGCATATCTCGAACAAAGCTCTTGTACTAGAGCGACAAAACGAACACACCTTGGGGAAAGAAGTTAAGGGTTCTGTCGTTAGTGTAACGATTTCTCTCCTCGACCAAAAAGAGCCTTACAAGTATTACAAGCTAGCTTAAAATACTTCTACTTTATAACTTCATTTCATCTTATCTCAAATAAGCTGTACATGATGAACATGTACTTTACAAGGATTTTCATAAACCTAATATTCCTATGTAATTTTGTATTTTCATCATTCCAGTTGGCTTAGCCGGGTCCATGTTTCGACATCGACAAACCCAACATCGACATTTCCAAATGATCGACAAAGAGCAATATCGACATTTCTAATGATCGACAAACATGAATATCGACATTTTAAATGATCGACAAACATGAATATCGACCTCTCCAAATGATCGACAAACTGGTATATCGACGCTTCCTAATGATCGACAAACATGAATATAATATCGACATTTTTAATGATCGACAAACATAAATATCGACCTCTCCAAATGATCGACAAACTGGTATATCGACGCTTCCTAATGATCGACAAACAGGTATATCGACATTTCTAATGATCGACAAACAGTAATGTCGACACTTTATAACCTAAACTATCTCGAGAAACGAGTTTTAACAACCTCGAATTTAAATTGACTTGTGTACAACGACGTCTTTTGTTATCACCACCTGCCAATTCTACTCAATTAATCCGCAGAATCGAACGTTTATTTGACATAGTCAAAAAACACATCAAGTGCCTTCCGCAGCACTCCTTCATAAGAGCACGAGCTAACCATCGATTCGAAACCTTCCTCAACATCCTTTTCATTAAGAAAGAAAAGCTAAAGCAAAGAACTGCTTCAT
Source organism: Isotoma decorata (assembly GCA_034698605.1). Taxonomy (NCBI): domain Eukaryota; kingdom Metazoa; phylum Arthropoda; class Collembola; order Entomobryomorpha; family Isotomidae; genus Isotoma; species Isotoma decorata. The sequence continues at coordinate 8,233 of JAQGBU010001962.1, read as the reverse complement.
GTACAAGCTAAATTCCTTATCACTTAAAATCCTTATCATTATTCTGAATTGCTGTTAACACTCAATGATAATTAGATAATCATTAGAAATGTCGATATACCGGTTTGTCGATCATTAGAAATGTCGATATACCTGTTTGTCGATCATTAGGAAGTGTCGATCACTTGGAGATGTCGATATTTATGTTTGTCGATCAATAAAAATGTCGATACCTGTTTGTCGATCATTCGGAAGCGTCGATATACCAGTTTGTCGATTATTTGGAAGTGTCGATATTCATGTTTGTCGATCATTAAAAATGTCGATATTCATGTTTGTCGATCATTAGAAATGTCGATATTGCTGTTTGTCGATGTTGGGTTTGTCGATGTTTAATTGTCGATGTTGAGACTGGCTCCCGGCTTATAGCCACTTCATTATCATCACCATTTAGTATTTAAAGCCAGTTTACGTTTCATTAATCATTTAATTATGGCTTTCCTTAATTAAAGTGTAAATTTTGTAGGATAAAAGCGAATGATTTTTCTACTTTTATTTGCAAACGTCCTTGGAAATTATATAGGGACCAGGTGTGTCTAAGGTTTACTCGCTGTCATCTCTCTTGTTCTGAATCTTGTCATTAACAGCAGTACCAAAGTACCCAAAAACGAAAAAAAAGTCTAATTTGCACATTCGCAAAGTCTAATTTCTAACCAGAAATGATGACGATGAAATGACTGTTTGGATATTATAAATGAATTTTTTGGGTAATGAATGTCAATGCCATATGGTATCTGCTTATGCGATTGGTAATAAGTTATCATAATGGCTTAATTGTTATTGTAGCAGTCAGGTAATAATTGTTATAGAATTACAAAAGTAACTTGAATATCCTTATGAGAAGTATGTCTGAAGCGTCCAAAAGTAATTACTTTTGTCCTGACAGAAAGTATGGCATTATGTCCATTTACATAAACCGGATTCATAAAAAAACTTGTAATTACAAATTCTGTTTGCATTGTTTATTTAGCCAATGTAATATACTACCTGTCTGAAAGGGTTAATTGAAGTGGGAATTAAATTAACTACCGCAAGTAAATCCGTAAAATTTCAGTATAAAATCTAATACCTTGAATTGAAATTCATTCAGCTCACCTCCTCTAATATAAAACTTCTCAAAAAGGATTTGAAATATTTAACTGCAGCTATCTACTAATTCATCATGAGATTCGCATTTTTTGGATTCCTTTTCGTCGTTCTTATTGCTTTGGCTTCGGTAATTACTAAAACATTTTATTAACTTAAAATTATTTTTTGAACAAAGTGATTTAATTTAAAATAAACCAGTCAAAAATTCTAACATGTTGGTTGTATTTTTAAGGCCCTGGCTGTCCCTGCTATTTCTGCAGAGTGAGTTTCATTTTTATACTTAATAATAATTATATTAATGAAGATTGTTAATTGATAACATTTATTAATCAACAAAATTATATAGTGAGGGGCACAAACATCACAAGCACAAGTCACCGAAGACTAAACATCCCAAGTACTCTACTACTCCGATTCCCACTGATAGTCCTACTGATGCCTCTACCGCTGCTAATTAATTCATCGAAACGACATCACTTTAAAATATATTGAAATTATTTAAACAATTGTAATTCTGCTTCCAAATACAAACCAATCCTTGATTCGGCAACCAGAGCATTTATTCTAATTTTTCTTTGACATTAACATAACCTAAATGGTAGTAATAGTCTTGATTAGGAATTAAGGACACATTTAAGATTCCAGGACATTAGATCCCTCAGGACAATAGTAGTGTGGGGGACTTAAAGTGCAAGATCTAAGTCGTGAGAACCTGTGGTTTAATACTGAGAACAAAGTAGCACTCTTGCTTATAAGAATTGTAGCCACTATCAGGACCACGTTATACCAAAGTGGTATGCTTTTCAGCAGGGTTTTTTGGCAATCTGAAACTTCGTTGTTGGGATTGTTCATGTCAAAGAAAGGGTTTAAAAGTTCCATTCAATTTTTCAAAGGAAATCTATTGATTACCCAACTTCATACACTTATCTTTAGCACAACGCAGTTGTATAGAATTTTAGACCTAGGCAGGTATGCTGTTAAAAAGGCATCTGGGCAAACTCACCGAGACTTTCAGACTTTATAAAAACGACTCAGAAGATTATACGGTTCTCAATGTAGTTCTTCCCAGTTCTTTTAGCAAATAAAAAGCCAAGCACAAGTTTAATTTGATATGAATTAACGTGCAAGCATCTTGTATCGTAATGATAAAATCTGAAGAAGGTTAACAATCAATTATTTAACCAAAGAAAAGTTAACTATAATGATCTTTACTTAGAATCAATTTCCTATTCGAGGGTATCAACTCCATTTAAATTTTTCATCGAATACCGATTTCCTGCTTATTTGTTCGTACCAATTGTGGTTAGCCATGTCACGTTTATATTAATAAATCGTCTGTGGGCAAACACTCCTGTGACTAAAGTGCTTGTAGATGTTTCATGCAGTTTTCCCCGAATGGAAGCCAAAATATTTGGCCAGTGGGACTTATTAGAGGGAGGTGAAACTGAAGGGCTAGCCTTGAAAGTACTTAGACCTAAATGCAGATTTAAATTCTTATGCAACCGTAAAAGTCAAATTAAAGCTATGTATTCGATACCCTTCCTTTTTAATAGCCAACAATAGATCTCTACAAAGTTGCTCAGATCAAACAAGAAATAACTGATGCATTTAGGTACAGGCTAAAGGCCCCATAGAATTCATTGCTGGTTACAATGATCATGAGTTTCTTTTTGATGGCATTGATGGTGATGTAAGTTTCTCACATTTAGAATCGTATGATGTCCAACACTATATTAAAAGTGAATGAAATTGAATAACGTTCAAAACGTTCCAGAATGAAGACGCGCTTGATGCCTTCATAAGTGAAGAAAGAAAAGAAAAAGCAAATGGTCGAGGAAGTAAAAAAATTCACACGTTATCCCAAGATATTCCAACAGCCCATGACCCTAAAACGCTTATAGGAATATTTGATGTTCATTGTGATGAACTTATTCGAGGACCAGAACCAGCGCTGCTGATTTACGGGACAAACTTTTGGAAAGAATGATACATGAATTGCACCTGCAGCTAAAAGAGTATGTCTATAACTAGGAGAGAATTCTGCATGTGTTAAACATGTAACTAATTTCATGATCTAATCTTTTATCAGAATTGTTGATGAATACGAATAAATAAGTGAAAAAGCTCTAAGCACTCGTACAAGCACGGAACAGCTATTCCAACTGAAAGAAGAAATTGAAAAAATTAAGGAAAAAACGCTTCTGCAAATGCAGCAAGAATGTCGACTACTTTTGGGCAAATTAATATGTTCGTCTCCGTCCTCCGATTATATGCAACTTTCTCGAAGTGTATTTATATCACAAACTGAATTAAAGCAGTCGAATGCCTTATGTTATGGCAGCAAATTATTGGTAAGAAGATGTTGGAATTCCAGGAAGCCCTTATGGTTACACTTTAATTTTGCACTGCAATTAAATACAGGTCAGGTTACAATTGAAACTCTTTTTTATAAACATTACTTTTGAATAAATCTTAGCTCAAACGTATTCGATTCCAAGAGGAGCTTGAATCTTATGCGAAGGAAGTGGAAGAATTTCAGCATTTTTATGGAAACTTGGAAGAACTTACAAAATATCTTATTGGATGCTAAACTTAAAAGCAGCTAGTGATAAAGCTGATAAATTCAATCGAGAAAAAGAAATGTTTGAATTCGAAGTTACTAACTATCCGCTGCGGAAACAGGTGAACATCTAGTAAATGTGGATTGAACAACGATTCAGTAGGAAAGATTTGAAGTGCTGAGTGCTGACATTATATTTTCTTAGATTTCGTACAAAGTTGCTCCATATTTGAGGTTTTATGAATGCGGTTCGGAGTTTTTGGAGAAAAAAGATCTGGCTCAATAGCCAAGTTGGTACTTACTCATGATCCTGACGTCATCGAAACTGATGTTACTAACTTATACAGAATAGTTTTTAAGTTGGAGAAAACATTTAATGACAATCATGTTGTTAAAGAGCTTGTTGTTCAAGTAATTTTGATTCTGCGATTAATTTTATACAAAGATAAGATTCTGTCTAAATTGAGTTCTATAAGGATTTTAATTTTCTGTATAGATAAAAGGATTGATTGAAGTTTTCAGAGAGAAACTACCTATTATTCAAACGCTTGGAAATCCAGGTTTGCGGGATCGTCATTGGGAGAGATTTTCAGAAATCGTTGGATTTCCCATTCGACCTACACAGCTGATTTGACATTACAAAAGATAATAGACATGAATTTGGATGAGTACCTGCCTTTTGAGCTTATAAGTGAAGGTGCTTCCAAGGAGCGTAGCTTAGAAAAGAATCTTGAGAAGATGAAGTTAGAATGGGCTGAAATGAGCTTCCAGATTGTTTCCTACAGGTATGTATTTAATATTTTAATTCAGATGAGAAAGTATAATTAAATTTTACCTCAGTGCTTAAGAATTCTATTCATAACTGGGTCATTATAGAGAAACTGGAATATTTTATTAGATAAAAGAAGAAACCTTTTTAGAAGATGTTAATAATTTACTAAACTCGGGAGAGGTGCCGAACCTTTTCCCTAATGATGAAAAAACAGAGATCTGTGAAAAGATGCGAGTCGTTGATAGGCAAAAGGACAGAAGGTTGCAGACGGACGGAAGTCCTGTGGCATTGTTCAATTTATTTTTAGAAAGCAAAACAGCAAATGCATGTAGTCCTTGCTCTTAGCCATATCGGAGATAGTTTCAGAAACAGGTTAAGAAAGTATTCGCCGACACAGTTTTATGTATGTCTAGAGGCGCAAATTACCCTGTACCCCCATTTTCTGTATTAGAACTGGCCTGAGGACGCTTTAGTCGCAGTGAAATCAGCAAGATTTCTTGCTGATATTGACCTTACGGAGTAGCAAAGGGAAGGGTGCAGTTACATTTGTCGATATTTCCATCAATCCACTGAAAAACTATCAGTTCAGTCCAGGGGGCAGAGTTGAGTGACTACAAATAACTCCAACATCCTATCTCGAAATGATAGGGACATTCAAAACTCTGCTGGACACAAAGAGAACGGAAGACCTTTCCAAAGCTTCATAATAAGAAGATTTACTGGTTTATTTTGATTTAAAATGTTTCTTTCATATTTAGTCATAATAAGAACATGAAAGAGATACAAAGTGGGCTTAGAAAAATTAGAACATGCAGCTTCCCAAGTTAGCATTATGCAGGAGGAGCTTACAAAACTGCAACCACAGTTGATTGAAGCGTCAAAACAGGTGGAAAAAATTGTCAAGAAAGTAGAAAAATAATCACTTGAAGTGGCCGAGGTCGAGACGGTCGTCCGTGCTGATGAGGCACAAGCTGGGGAACAAGCAGCTGCGGCTATATGGCCATCAAAACCGAATGCGATGCAGATTTTGCAGAAGCATTGCCCTTGCTAAATGGGGCAGTAGAAGCTCTCGAGACCCTAACCACTGCAGATACCTCATCAGAATTCCTTGAAAAGTTTAAAATTTTAAAAAGCTATTACAATTATAATATAATCTGGATGATTTGTGTAGAATTAGAGATCATTTAAATTATATTTTACAAATTTTAATTTCAACTCCCACAATACTGATTGCTTTCACGAGCAAGAATAAATTCTGTAATATTATATTACCTAGTTTGCATGTAATTTTCGACTTAAATATCTTAAGAGTTATTGCATACTTTCCCGACCATCAAACACTACGACACGACTATTAACACCGTTATTCCATAATGCAATGTCCAAAACTGAATTTTTTTGTAAATTCAATTATTGTAATGCGAGAAAACTCGAAATTTTGTAAAAAAGAATTAGGGGCTAGGGTACTGACGATGAGGGGAGTATCGATCTTGTCCATCAATAATGATTAAAACTGTGTCGGAGAATACGCCTAAAAATAACATGTCAATTATTATAATGCATTTTAACATTTATTTGCAACAACCTTGAAGTAAGCAATTAAATTAATTAGCTCTCGTTTATGTACTCCGATAAACTGCATATTTGAACTATCATCCATTCGACACTTACCAAAGTCAGAGGTTAGTCAGAGGCAATCATGTTCCAAGTGGAGCGACCAAGTACTCTTTTCATTTTTCGGAATTTTATAAACCTTGTGTTGAAATTTTCCTTCCCAATAAATATCATTTACAAGCAACAGAAGAATAATATGAATGAAGTACACCAAATTAAAAAGCAAATACGAATACATAAATTTGAATTATCTAGACCAAAATGTATTCTAAGTCTTAACAATTTCATAGCAATCTTCATGTTTCTGCCTAGTATTAGTGTGGCCATTAATTTTGCTTCTTTGCTGAAGACAAATGACTTATTTTTTTTCGACGCACTTGGAATGACTGGATTTATTTGGATAACTCTTCTTGTTGGTGCAATTTACATCTTGTTCCGAAGAAAGGACGAAAAAATTTGCGAATTTCTTACAAACTGGAACAACATTGAAATAGATTGTTTACAAGGTAAAGTTACGTAACTAAGACAGTTTAAGTTTAATCATAGTAAATTCTATAAAAAAAACAATTTTGATTTTTCAAAGCCAAGAAACTCGGGTTCACCAACCAGACGACTTCATCGAAACCAAAGATGTTTAATCCTTACGTGACATTCAAGATTCTGATGGCATATTTCATTACCACTGTATCAGTTGCAGTCTTCATGACGGTGGCAAATAATTACAATCACCCAGAATGGGCAGCCTATTTTACCTATCGGTTCTATTCAAGTAGGAGTTTGATGTCACCAGTAACCTGGAAACTTGTTTTTGCTGTTTCAATGATAACCGAGGCTACACAAACCACTAGTTTCCAAGTCGGACTGAGCATGTTTTTTATTACATCTTCAGTATTTGCCTACAGTGTGGACTACTGTTTAACGTTAATTATGTTTGATGAAAGTACTGTACTGGACAAGTCCCCTCACGCCTTGTTGTTATCATCAGATAAGCAATACTTCCTAAAAACTAATTTCCAGCCCTGCATTATGAAATACCGTTCTTTGAGTAAACTGGTTAAGAGTTACAATGAAATATTTAGTGGATTGCTTTTATTTTTTAAAACGATATGTCTTATTCAAGCTTGTATTTATGTTTATGTTCCTCTAAGGCAAAACCAACAAGCTTTTGCACCGCTCTCGTCTTCAGTTGCATTCTTTTTTCTTTGTACTAATTGTCTAACCCAAACTTGGGTTATGATTTCAGCAATGAGCAAGGTAAATGAAACGTCCAAGGAATTTAAACAGTCTTGGAAATCATTTCTTGCGGATGTTGGGTATCTTCAACTTGTAAATAAAAATAGTTGTTATGATCTCAGTTTAATGAGGGTACAGTTAAGTAATTGTAATCCTATTGGATTTGACTGTGGAGGTTTTTACACAGTCGGAAGTGGAACAATGTTAACGTTCTTTTCGATTGCGACTTCTTATTTAATTGTATTATTACAAATATACTAAAACTAAAATTAATATTAACATACATGTGGTGTTTCTTATCATAATAGTTCATTAGTTTAGTTTAGTTTAGTTTATTACAATAAATTGAGAAATTGTTACAGAAATTATTCAAAGGATCATGTAAATCCAAACTTCGTAAGCAAATAAATAAATATAAATACAAGATCACCTAAGATTTAATATAGAGATCCCTTTACTTACGTACACATAAAACCTAACAGGGAATAGTTTCGTTTCAATAGTAGTAGTTTCATTAGTCTCATTAATGATTATAAGATGCATGATTTCTAACAAAACTAACAACAGAGCTGTAGGTAAATAGTTTGATTGTTTGATTGTTTGCCTTTATTTAAATGTCTTGCCATTTTGTATGCGAATACAAACACTTGGTTTTCAATAGGTGACATTATGATTATGATAAATATAAATTGACATTAATATCTTAAAGAAGGTTAACTATAATAACTATAATAATATAACAACAATGATACGTACATTAACAGTCTTATCACTCAACTTGTATTACTTTCGTAAAAATTTTGAAGTTATCGAAAAAACACGAAATACCCATTTCATCTAATACCCATCGACGAGGAAAGCTGTTCCACAGTTTAATTCCTCTATACATGATTGATTTTTGAAACTTAGTGTATTTTCTTCTCAAT
>JAQGBU010001961.1:0-10879 GCA_034698605.1 Isotoma decorata | reverse complement strand
CAACTTGACTGATGTCTCCAATTTAATGAGATTCCTTTGAAATGGTTGGTATCATCAACCAATCAAATGTTTTCCTGCAAAACAAAGGTGTAATTTAATGGCTGGTTTTGTCAAGTTTACAATCTGGCATTTACCTGAATGTAATAAACATGGAAGCTAATTTTATATTGTTGATTAAAACACGCTCGATTCCATTCCCAACTCGAAAAAAACATATTTTAGCTTTTACTATTAAATATTAATGCTAAAAGCAATTTTCTTTTCTCATTTCAGTATACAACATGCAAATTGAACTAGAAGAAATGATGTCGTGTTGCGTCTTAGAAAATAAAACATTAGATTTGAAAGTCTCAAAAACTCTTCTTTTAGATTTAAGAAGCCTCCCAAGTCAAAATTCATGATTTAATTTCAAGTACTAAATTTCACTTTGCAATCAGACACACTGATTGTTATTGCTATGGAAGTAGAACTAAATTATACATGAAGGCTGGTATGTAAGTAAGCAACCATTCCATCTAGCATTCTGCAGCCTTGGAAAATTAGATATGGCTTTTGTGAAAAAAGCTAAAAGCTACTTCGAAAGAAACCTTTATGCATAAAAGATCAATTGGATTGAAGTGCCTACTTAAATTTTACATTTGATATCTTATATTCTTATATTCCTACAGATTCCTGTTCCATTCGAATAATAATGTGAAATGCGGATAAATTTTGTTTTTGAGCAATATGTACCGAAATCTCAGGTATCATTGAGTCTATGAAATTTAATCAGTGGGAGGAAGAGGAAGCCCACCCGCTTTTCGAGAAGATATGAAGATATCGATACTCGATACGCTTGAATTAACTATTACATAATTCTTCAAACTCGTAATTCCATGGCTTACAGAATGAAATAAAATTTATTTTTATTTTTAAACAAAATAACAAAAAAAAACGTTTCCATCTAATTGAACATTCAATTTTAAAAGAGTAAGTTGATCTTGTAGTAAGCTTTTATTTGGGTTTGAATATGTTTTGTAACCCTTTTGATAACAAAATTGAAAATAATACAGAGAAAACATAAGATTGTATACTTGCGTTGGCGACTGACAATCTTAAACTAAATAGATATTACAAGGACAAACTGCTCTTCAAGGAAGCGACCTAAATTTTGCATCATTTTTTTTTATCCAAAAGAGGTTGGTTACAACAAATTCAATAGTATTATGCTCAAACATTATAAAAAATCTGTAAGCCACAATTGTATCTCCGTTTCCGGAATGAGGTTTGTTGTGATGTAAGTTTGAGATCACTTGACATTTAAATATTGTCAATAACAAAATTCCTCACGGTATGCTTTTGCTGTTGAGTATTTCCAGTTTGATGATATTTGAAGGAGATCTTCAAATATGACAGCTCTTTCAGCCAGCCAGGAAACTTCAGCATTTTACGTGCCTCTGCAAATAATAACATTTACATGAGGAAGTATTCCTATTCCTCATGGTGAAAAGTATTTGTAATGTAAATTGTTATTTGAATTTTCTTCTGAGGCAGAAACCCTTGTTAAAATTTTGTTCAACACACATTGTTAGCTCTTATTTCATGCAATAACCTTAAAATATAGGGTAAAATCTGCATGCGATAGCCCTGGTGAAAGTTGCCGTTAGGAAGATGCGTCATTTAATAAATTCCCAACTTCTGTGTTCATTTAAGTTGACCTACTTATCCACAGGCGATATAATGAAAAGAAAAGATAAGAAGTTATCATTCCATTTTTAAGCAAGAATGAGCAGTGGAATGACCTTTGACAAAAGATAAGGAACACATTAACTTTCTAGTCACTAATTTGTATGAATGAAATGGTTTAATTATAATTTAAATCTAAATCAAAATCTAGCTACATGTACTGATAACTGCTGGGTTAATTGGCAATTTTTTTCCAAGGATCGCAGGATCCCTGGGTAAAACTTATAAAAGAATCGTTAAAGTGTCCCTAATTGTCCATTCCTCTTTTATTTCTTTTACGTAAGACTCACAATGTAGTAGATGTTATTAACATACCATGCTATCTTTAGGAAGAGGAAATGTGAGCCTATATGCATATAATAGAAAGTAACAATTTTTGTGGAAAATTTTCTCACTATTTAAAACTTGTAAATACTTGTATAGTTCCAATTAAGTTAAGTCTTAGCAAAAATAGATTATTTGTTAGATGACACTTATAGGTATGAAAGGAAACCGGATTGAAAAAGTAGAAACTGTTCCAAATCAGATATGTCGGACTAATTTCAAAGCTCAGAGAATAATTTCGTAACATTCAGCTATGTGAATTGTGGATATGAATAAAGCAATTTCGATCTTATTCTTTAGTCCTCCTCTATAAAATTAGGAAAAAAGTATTTTTATTGAATTGTAATTAATAAACCAGTATAAAAGACTAGAGAAATCCACATCAATGCACATTGACATTATTTCATACTTGAAGGACACTATAATGCCATTCTACCAAGGCATGTTATTTTTTACTTATAAATGCCTCCAACAAAAAATCCTATAATTTTATGTTCCGATCTAATATTTCATTGTATATCAAAGTTCATATTTCTTGGAATATATTTTTTTACATCTTCTTTCCTTCTTTTTTAATAATGATTACAGAGTAAAACGGGGACTAGGTAATCTGCTCTCTCTCTATTTACGTATTTCTTTATACTATTTGCCCTACGTTGATAAGATTCTTAGGTAACTACTCTCTTACTTAACCATTGTCAAACCTTAAATCACATTCATTTAATTTCATCAAATACAAATTTCAGGCGTTTATTGATTTTCCACAATAATAAAAACTCAAACTAATACATCAACTTAGACAAGGTGCCCACAGAAGACACCTTCGAAATTTCGAAAATATTATCCCAACGTGCTTTAAGAAAATAATTTATATTACCCTATTGTTTCTTGTGGTGTGGAGAAAGTATGAACAATTCACGTAAATAGGGGAAAAGGGATGGAAGGAATAACTTAATTTGTGCAGTAGCATACTTCTTTTCGTTCTGATTTATCTGTATCTGTGTAATATGGAGCAAGGTGATCATTATAATTTGTAATCTAAAAAAATCAGGAAAACAAAAAAGCACATAATCTGATATTCAATATGGGGAATACAGAAACAAAATTAAAATGGAAAAAAAACAAGATAAATAAACCACTAGTATAGTAGAGAAAACCAACTACTTATTTACAACTTCCTAATTTTATAAACACTACAGCAGGCAGGCAAGGTCAAAAACTTTATTACCATATAAATTTAGTGAATGAAAGCTTTTCATACTAACCAGGAGGGGGGGGGGAGAAAAAGCAAAATTAGGGTTATAATACACTCTATATTTAATTTTGATATATTTCACATTAGTTTAAAAAAATACATTGTTTTGCAATACAAAAGTAGATATAATTGGCTATAGTGCATAGTGTTGGATCAAATACCTGAATTGTTTTGCAGAATACATTACACTCTACGGAGCTTTTTCAAAATTAGGAAAAAACACTATATACATATATGAATGTGCAATATATTTTGGCATACGTTAACTAAATCCATATCATAATTTGTTTAAGCGCTTTGGGGTTAAAAACTATTCTGAAAATGAAGATTTTGAATAATGGAGAATTTCAAAATGTGCCTGCCGTAAAAACGTAACTTCCGTAACCTAATGTAAGTCTGTAAAGGCTTATTTCGGGAGCAAATTCGAAAGAATTATACCCTCCCTAAATTATCTATTCTAAGTCGTTGGCTGGAATGCTGGAAATCAGAAAGCATAATTCCTATTTATAAACTTTCAGAGGTAATAAAGTATTTATTATTATTATACCCAGGGAAATTATTATTATATAATAGCATATTTTATTTTTAAGTATCCACATCTTTTTTATAAACCCGAATCGGGTGCTGCTCGCAGTCTGGTTTTAGTTACTGTTTGCAATTCACAGTTCTATTCAGTTCCAACGAGTTCGCCATGCTTTGTATTCAGTGGTAGTAGATGCCAAAGTCTTTGTAAGCTGGGCATATAGTATATTAATATATTTTTAGTTTCATATTTTCATATATAAACTCAATTTATTGTGTTACATGGGAATGCTTTGCTTTGTGGAAAATTTTCTGAACCCTTTTAAATCATCTAAAACCGAGGGTCTTGTTTTACTGATAACAAAACAGCATTATGTTCCATCTATTTCTCTCTCTATCTCTGCAATGAACAATAAAAAAGATTTTGCAGAATACTCAGAAATGTAATGCTGCAATTTAAGCAAAGATAGGATTAGTTTAAAATTTGGAAAACGTTGCAAATACTCTTTTGGAAGATATTGATGATGAACCTGAGTAGAATTCAAAGTACATCAAACTACTTACTACCTAAGCTTTTTTCAAGGATTTTAAACTTCTGTCCCCATCAATAAGATCACCATTAGTCTGGCTGGCCTCCAACTTCTTATTTTTGGAAATTTCCCTTTTATGCTCAGACTTTCTTCGAATGCAACTTTGTATTAGAAGACTTTTGTCCTATTTGTCGTCTCCTATTGCTGTCCTTTTCGAAGTATACTTACAAATCAACAACAACTACTTTCCTATTGTGAGTTGAATGCAAAAAAATAAATACTAGTTAGTATCAAGGACTGCTTTAGCAAAGTATTTACTAAACTGAACGCTAAAACTTAAGCTGATGTATTTAAGTGTGTGTCTATGTGGTTCCTGTCCTTGGTAAATGCGCTTAAAGTTTTGGCACAACTCAAAGTTTTACTTAAAATTGCAGCTCTTGCATTGGTATTAAGTGTTATGAAGACGCTTTTCTACGAATAAATCGGATTAAAGACGGAAAAAGTTTTCAAAAAGAAATTAAACTTTCACCTCTCTTTCCTTTTACACAGAATATCACTGTGTAATAATTGTACCACCGGGTTTCATTCACAATCCCACATCCGTTGTATTTTATTGAGATCTAAACTTCTTACTTGAAGAGAATAAGTACAGAATGCACTATAAAATATGTATATGAAGCTTTACATTTGGAAAGTTTCTCCTAATAGCTCAAAATAAAAGTAACCCATGAGTATTTTTTCTGATATACACAGTACATGGAGAATTTTAGGCTAAAACTTTTTACAAAGGACGCCTGCAATGAGAGGATTCAGAAGTTTCATAAGACAAGTTCATAAAATAAGATTGTCAAACAGTTTTAAATCTGGTAGCCATTTGAACATTATTGTCCCGAGCAATTTAAGGTGGTTGTGCCTTCAGGTGAAATAGAGTTTCTGCTTTAATATCTTACCAAAAATCCCTCAAAACTAGTTAAAACTCTTTGTATCACGCGAGGTGGTATAGTTTAATACAAAGTACGTAATGTAACTTGAATACAGAGTAAATTCGATTGTACATTTGATGCCCACATCTGAAGATTTAGTCTTCCGATGAGTTTCAAAACTCCTGTGAGGGATGTTCGTTCTCAGAAAGAGCTCAAGTATAAGAGATGATGATGATGATGAGTGTTTATATCTACTTGTCTGGAATACCTGTTATTTCTGGAATTACAATCTCTACGGGATGTCAAACCAAATTAATTTTGAGACCAGTTTAACACAGGAAAATTGAGAAGTTTAGAACAGGAAGGAAATGCGTGGTATAACGTTTAGGATGATTCTGTACATATTATGTGCCTGAGTATCACATTACCGTGGGCGTGTCTGTACACCGTACATCCCGTTCCTTATTCTATGCCCTGAGAGATTCCAGAGTCTAGATTCATTTTAAAGCTTAGATGAACCCGTAATCCATATCGTATGCCGCGACTAAATTATAAAACCTGATATTTTCCTGTTGGAGGATGGTCTTGAAGACCGTTCTCGTTATAACAGGGGAATTCGGTCGATACCAATAAGGTAATTAGACCTTTACTGTAGTAATTGTGTACAAATATCCTAGAAATTTTCCCTACAAAAAGGGTTTCCCATCAGTGAAGGGTATTTCAACTACATAAAAGACTAGCATGAGCATCGGATCTTCTACAAGACAACTTCATCAAATCAGCTTAAATAAGTACAACAACTTGTCATTCCACGTCACATGGATTTTCATCACCGCCTTAAAAACAAATCTTTTAGATCATTCAAGCGAAAATATATCAAAAAAAAAATTGAAGTAGTCAAGTCCCAAGATTCGATTATTGTTTAACCCAGTGAAGAATGCACGTATTTAGTCTAAATTATGCTTTGGGAAGTGAATAATGATACAGAGATGTATGGTCATTGATTACTTTTTATTTTGCAAAAACAGAGCGTGTCAGTGGGAGCTATCATCCAAAAGTACTAGATTTTTTATTTGTATCTATATATAATTCGATCATATTTGTACCCTATGTGCTAGTATGATAAAAATAGCAATTCAAAAGTAGAAAAAGGAATATAAAAGATATTTGACTTGAGTAAACTATGAAATCGATTTGTTTTAAAACTTTTGACGGAGCATGAGTTACAAGAGTAAAACGAAAGGTTATGAGTAACATTATTCTTTAGGAAGCTACTTTTCTGGAAACTTTCTCTACTCCTTTTATGAAAAATCACTAAAATTTGATATACTCTTAGGTATTATTTTCGCCTGTAAAGGTCATCGAAACATAAATTACGCTCGAAACCCGTACAGCATGCTAATTGGGTTACGAATAAATGCCTTAAAATTAGTTTAAAACAAATAAAATTGTCAGAAATGCTGTCTATGAGTCTGTGTTCGATACTGATAAATAATAATAAAAAATATTTGACTATTCTCTTTAAGCTTATTGCTGAAAAGACACCTTGAAAGCTTTTGAAAGCTCAATCGATCATAATTTATTTGGTGATAAATTTGGTCTTGAAACATGACAACATCCGGCAACATAAAACTTTGTCGTGAATATAAGTAAAACTGTCAAGTGTGAAACCCTTCAGTTAAAGAAGTCTTATTGTATTCAGTAATAATAAAATAAAAACGCGTCTTCACAAGATAAGCATGTTTTTATGATAGGCTTGGGGCTATGCATATCTCAATCTTCGCGGAACGGGTATTTGTCACAGCCGAGCCGTTAAGATGGAGTTTCCGAAAATGAAGTTCATACTTACTACGATTACCTACCGGAAGACTTCGCCCACTCAAAATTGTTATGCTTTGTTTTAGCTCTGGAGAATGTCAGTTTCAATTTTCCTTTGTATAACATTTTCATTAAAACACACTCGGCCGTATGAGCCAGCCAGACGAATGTCTAGCCGGTTAAGATTGTATTTTCTGGAAACTTTCAAATTACTAAAATAAAAGCTCATTATGTGTAAGATCAAACTCATCAAATTCTAACTCCGCCTCTTACCTTATTATCTTGAACAAATCGTATTTGTCTTCAGCTCTTTGAAGACCACACATATAATGGCTTCCGGCTTGTTGTTAGAAAGCAGCATTAGAAAGTAAAAGGCATTTTCATTTTAGGTAGATATCTACATTCTAAAGACGTTATGCAACACATTATACACTTACCAACTATTAAGAACCCTTATGTACATAGTTTTGAAAATATGAAAGGATAGCTGTTCCCTAAATTTCATTATAAAGTACAATTTAATACATTTCATTCGCGGAACGCGGAAATAAATATTTCTTCGAATTTTAGTACAAGCTCAAATATAAGTGGCTGGTAAACCAATGCACTGCTGAAATTCCAAGATTTTGTTTTATTCTTATTGTTTTCAATTACACAACTTATGGTTGGCTGATTGAGTTGTAAGAAGGAACCTTGGAATTCTGCAGCTTTGTAGTTATTTTATTGGTAAAGTCTTAGTAAATATTTTAGAGCTACGTAGCTTCTGCCTACTTCAATTATTTGTCAATTCAAAAGAAATTTTTAGCAAAGTTAGGTGACCTGTCTAGACAATTATATTCTAAACAAAGTGTCATGGTTCATGTTAGGGTTTGACAGATTCAATACATTTAATTGCATCAATGAACTCAATTAAAACTCACTGGCAGAGCAAATGCATGAACATCTTATCTTTACTACATGGCAAAATGTTGATTATAAGCAGATTGCAATGAAATATTAGTGCTAGATTGGTTTATGCAATTTACCTTGGGAAACTGAAAAAAACGCTTTTTCATGACAAGACAATGAGGAGGTTTAGTTAGGTACTCCTTCAACAGAAAAAAATAAGCCGTGTCTAATAAAATGTGTTGATTTTTTGAAGCGTGATTTCATCTCGTAGGCAAAGTAGAAGCTCAAACTTTCATCAAATAATATATTTTAGTAAGATCTTTAACTATTGTAGAATTAGATTCGTTAATCTGATAGTGGGGTGCATTGTCATTGTAATAAATAATATGATTTAATAATAATAATAATAATAATACTACAATAATAATCATAAGGAGTTAATAATAATATGATTATGGATGAGAAGGAAGTTTTCAAATCATAGTGTATTAACAAAGAAATAATTCAGTTGCAGCGTCTTATAGAAAATGTCTAGCAAACTGGTAAGTAGAAGTTCTATAGAAATGCCTTTGTCGGATTTACCGGACTACAGCTTTCTCCTATATGACTCTAGCCATAGCCTTAGAATGTTAAACGCACTTATCTTCCCATGCTAAACAGGTCTGAAGATGTTTTTAATGGGAAAATGAAGTAATTAGCTTATGAAAATATGAAGACCCTTTAAGGCTGAGTAATTTGAAACTCTTGTTTTATGAAATTTCTGCATTTTTCGTATTTAAGTAGACAAGTGAATGTAATGCATTTCATTTATTCCCATAAATGAGTGGTTTTTTGGTCTTCAAGTTCTAGGTTTGTATGAAGCTTTGAGACAAATAAAAATTAAGGCATGAGCTAAATAGGTAAAAAAAACACACGGAAAGGAACAGCTAGATATTTTTTTTAACGAAACATTTATTTTCTCACACTGACTAGACAATTCATGATTAAATATCATGAACATAAATCACAAGTTACAATAATAGTTTTAAAACACCTTGATATAGACATAGAAGTTAGAAGATATTGAGAATTTTGTACAACATTAAGAACCTATCTAGTAACACTTAATTTTAAGTACTTACTGGGTTGCTTAAAACATTCAATGTTATTAATGATAATGTTTTTAAAAACAGTTTACAAGATATTAACAAACATACATATATTTTATATACATTGATGATAACCTGGAATATTTGTAGACTATACTATACGAACCTTGACCAGACCACAACAACAGTAGTGAGTGAATTCACTTTAATTCAACTCTACTTGAATACTAAACATTATAAAACTATTTTTTGAAAGATAAATATTACTTTTTGGTTCATCAACTTTTGAAACAAAGTACATATAAAAGCGGAAAAATATTTAGAAAACTAATTATGGTTTTGTACAATGAAATTATTTCACAAACATATTTCTAACGGAACATCTCCAGTTAAGAGTATATAATATAATATTATTTATTTTCCATAGTCATCTCGTACTTAAAACGTTTATTATGGAATTGTGGTCATAAGTTTTTAAAATATTTTATTGTTATTATTATTATTTGTAAGAACACATCACAAGTTTACATATGAGCATACACTTCCACAGAATCACTCCCAACTTTTATATGAGTTTACCTAACACCACAATACAAAGCTAGTTCATAAGAATCCTCTACTGTTTCTATAATTCCTTCGACTACTAACTAGAATCTCCGAATCTTTACTTTATCTAAGAAACCTTTTTTTTGGTAAGCTGTACAGATTTAACAACGATTTATTACGAATGAGTACAAACATTGATTTTAATCTGACTGACTAAAATTCGCAATAAGAAAAATATTTATCACAATATCATGCACCACCATTATCACTCTCTTGACTATAATAACGTCTGATTGAGTTTATTAGCTCCTAACTACACTGGTCCATCTAAAGATAAGCCAATACTACTACTTACTGCTTCTACTACAACACTTTGCAACTTACGCTTATTTTTAATCTAAATATAATTTGCCCAATATCTCCTTGTCACATTTCAACACGACTAACGCTAACGACTAATCTACTTTAATCCGAAAGATAAATCCATATTATAGGAATCTAAAAGCTTAAAATGGTACGTGAAATGTGATAACTCGAGGTAGGGTTGTTCCTTTCTACGTTAAAAACTCTTTACAGATCCTTCGTCCCAAGTCCCAGGTACAGTTTCTTTCACACTTTAAAAGTTTTAGTTACTTTATTAGGTCACGTGTAAGTACGTCACTTTCTTGTTCCGTAACGTTATTTTTGTTAGTAATTAGTATACAGTAGTATGTCAAAGTTTTTGATAAATTCACCTCTCCTTAAGTCCTTAAGTATGGTTTTGACACGCTTTAATGATTAAACACGACTTGTGGACTTGACATTCATGATGACTAAAAAGCTAGTACATACTAACTTTTAAATGACTTTCTCAACTTTCTATACCAAGGGTTACCATTTAAAATGTATGTGAGATCATTAAGAGGTATCTTTCACAAAACAAGTTCACATGATAAATGTTACCCGTTGGTATTTTGTTCCATAAAAATATATGAGAGCTTATTGGCTTATTTCGACCAGATTTTCAGAAATCTAGAATTACCTTCGAATATCAATACATTTATCACATTTAGGTAGGTATTTCCGTATTTCAGCTAGAAAAGCTTATCTTCTTGAAATCATATAATGCCTTTTTGACACACAATTTCTGCCCTTGATTAAAAAATAGGGGTATTAAGGACTATCATCATTAATATAAAAAACTTGACTACCTTACCTCACTATAACCAAGGACCATCTCATTTGTCTCCTGTTTTAGGAACGACTTATCTAACCTATCTA
>JAQGBU010001960.1:0-10880 GCA_034698605.1 Isotoma decorata | reverse complement strand
CAAATTTAGGTATGGACAGACCAAAGGCTCAGTTTTAATGAATCAGAATTTGGTGGTGAGTCCGTCCTCAGATTTGATGCTGACGCCATTTGGAAACCTGATATCTTTTTGTACAACAGGTAAACTGTTTAATTTGTTTTGGAAGGTCTTCTACTTTTTGTTCTTGGAAATAAAATTTCATCCAAGAAAAAGGTACTGAATACTGTACTGAATCATATTCACAATTTATCACCCTAATTTAGAGCTAACTCTGAAATGATGAAATGCTGGAGGTCAAATGTCCTTATTTATCCGAACGGGGAAATTCTCTGGGTTCCACCATGTGACCTTATTACTATGTGTGATCTTACCACAAGGCACGATCCCTATGCCGAGCAACATTGTCGATTAACATTTGGGTCATGGTCATACGACGGAGAGTCAATGAATTTGCAACTCTATAATGATGTAAGTCAATTAAATCCGTTAATAAATTAAAAAAAAACTTTATTTCAAGTTTTTTAAAGGGCGGTTTGCTTTGTTTTTAATTGATAAATCAAGAAACCCGAGATAGACCTGAGTGATATGTGGAATTCAACTGATTGGGAGTTGACTTCTAATAAGGCTGAAAGACACGTTAAATATCACGACTGCTGTGAAGAGACATCCCTGGAATTAGTTTTTAATATGACTATTAAGAGGAAATCTGATGTGCCTTGTACTGGAATAGCTCATCGATGAGTCTAAAAATTTATTCATAACAAGCTTCAGTTTTAACTCATTTAAACAGATTTAATCTTTAAATTCAACTAGGCATTTTTTTGAGTTCCTTACAAGGCCTGATATTTGAATCTGGGGATTTATTTAATACTGTTATCTTCGACGGAAAAATACTTCGAGATTACTGTGCATAATTGGTTGGCACTAAATTGGAAACCGTACCCTTTTAACTAGCATGATTGTATTTACTATTTACTCTTTAATTTAATAAACTTTTCTCCTACTCCTAACAATTGACTGCAACCTAAGGACTACATTTATGGCATTGCTGAAATAATATTATTGTGAAGCATTTTGATTTGCCATTGCATATACTACCGACCACCATATATTTACTCGCCCCTTAAAAATAGCACTGCACTTGTAACTACATGAATTAAGATTTATTGTATTCACCAATCATCGGTATCGAAAAAAAATAAATGCTTTAATCCATCATGGACGTAAAATAGACTTTACTTTTTACATAAATGCAATGCCTTCAACTTCTTACCTTATTTGAACAAACAATTCAATAGAAAATCTTATAATTTTTAATTATTTTATAATTACTGATCCAAGCGAGATCCGATTGTTTATCCTGGGAGTAGCACACACGAGGTACCAAGGAAAGCTTATGTGAAGATGGTGGAAACTTCTTATTTACGTGGATCTATAACTGTCGATTATGATTTTATGATTCTAATTGAAGCAATATATTTCGAGCTTTACTTTGCTATTGATTTTATTTTTTACAAATAAATTTCTATGAATGGTAGGAATAACAGTAAATAAAATAAGGTCAGAATAAAAGCTTAATGATAAGACTTAAAGTAAAAATAGCAAATTATGCGTTAAGCCAAACAAAGCGAAAGGAGATTTGGATTATGCTTAGCAATGTGTACAAAATTAAGCCTTAAATTTCCCTTCAACTGGAAATTAATTTTTTGATGGATTTATTAATTTTATGAAAATTGGTATGTAATTACTGATACAGGCCCTGACTTTGGAAACCTTCCGACATAAAATTCTTGAATACATTGGCCAAAGATAACGCCTACGGTATTTACTGTCTTTAAACAAATGAAAAAAATCGTGCTTGACTTTCAAATACTATGCTAAGGATGGGAGATACATTTTCTACACTAAAAAGTGAAATAAATTGACCCATATTATGTTACCTTATTTCCAAAGCTAATGGATATCTTTGAATGAAACATCTAATTTTTAAAGGTTAAATTGTCCTTCATGAAACATGAGTTTGTGACACTGCAATAGATGTCAAAACACAACAAAGGATAACATCGGGATACTATATTCACAAATTCAGTTTGCTCATGCAGGAGCACTATAAATTGCCAACTAAACTGTGCTATGCAAGAGTTATACACTTATACACCACCATATTTTATTCTGCTTTTAGTCTATTTTATTTCATAACATATTTTAGCAATTTAGCAGTCTATTTTAGCAATTTCTAGAGTAAACTATTTTTTAAATAATTGTATTTTATGAGATACAGTCAAAATATGGAACTTACTACTGAACTCCCATTAACTCTTTACAGCTACAAATAAATATGCTAAGGCATTGTAGGATAAATGACAGCGTAATCCGTCTACAGACCTAACCCAGCCATTACAATTATCAGCACCATTGTATTTTTATTTTTAATAAACCATTGAAATTGTAATTCCTTTCATATTTTGATAGAACATCACTTTATTTTGAAAATACTTTAATCAAATTAAAAAAAACAGAAATAATTTAACCAATCCGAACCTACTTCAAGTATTCTTAAGTTGTTCTACATCATGTTTGTAAAGTGTTATGAAACCGTTGTAGGTTAAATTTAGTTAAGATTCCTTAATTGAAACTGTGAAGTATCTTATTCAGGCAATTATTTTCATTACTCAAAACAGGGTTAATGTTAATGTATTAATAAAGTGTTGCAATTCTTGTCCCGGGAGGGGAATTTACAAGACTGGATTTTTACGTACAAATGTTATTATTTAGCTGAACATTTTAAGGCAATGAATTCTAATTCAAGCTTTAGTGCATTCCTAAAGATGTATATTTTTATCAAATTACTTTTTTTCTTTTCTAATTCTATTGCTATTTTATTGCTATGTTATGTTATTAGTCTGCAATTTTAGCTTCTACTTTATACGATGCTTCTTTAGATTAAACTGAAAAAAACCAAACTATAAGAGAGGGCGACAAAACTGTTTCAAAGCTTCGTTATTCCTTGTTTAGTATTAAGATTAAATTAATTGATTTAATGATTTTACATCTTATAATCCAACTAGCAAAGCCTTACTTAAACGATTCAATCAAATGACAAAACTTTAAGTATGAATAACGTACTGCAATTTAACATGTTAGTGCCTGCACCTTTAATTCCTTAAAAGGCACAGCAAGAAAAGCCGTTGAAATCACTCTGTAAATTAATATATTGGCTTGAAAACAAAACTCAAGGCTAAATTTGTTATCCTTGAGTATTAATGGATAAGAAATTGAATCAGAACTTTTAAATAAGCACAAGTATTTAAAAACGACCCAGTCGAGTTGCAAAATCGTTATTGACCATTAAGCATCTCAACATCGGTTATCCTGAAAGAGAGTGTCCAGTCACCATAATGATTTTCCTACGAATTTCATTATTTATATTTCTTGGCTATATCGCCCTTGGAAGTAAGTATCAAAGTGTTTACAAAGGTTTTTTTTATCAATCCAAGTTTCTGAAATTTTTAAATTCCGAGTGGAAACAAATTCAATTTTTTTCTTAAAGAAACATCTGAAGAGTCTCCAGAGGCCACAGCCACTGCAACTACAACTGAAGATGAGAGTGTAAGTACAACTCCAAAACCGAAAGAAAAATCACAAGAAGGAACGGTTCAAGACAGAGAAAGACTAAGGAAGTATTTGTTTGATAATTATGATAAAGAAATCAAGCCAGATAATGTCACTGTCAAATTTGGACTTGCAATGCTTCGATTCGACGTTGTAAGTTTAATGAAAAATTTTAAATTATTTTTGTTTCAATTTTATTTCCTAACTTTTTGCTTAATTTTACTACAGGATGAAATACACAGCAACTTGCATTCCCATGTGTGGCTGCGTTATGTAAGTATTAAAGAAATCTTTTTTATTAAGAAAACACATTTTTTATTTTAATGTTTCTTAAAAAATACATACTTTTCATATTAAATTGTGTTCATGGTACATAAATTTAGGTATGGAAGGATGAAAGGCTCATGTATAATGAATCAGATTTTGGTGGTGAGTCCGTGCTCAGGTTTGATCCTGACGCAATTTGGAAGCCTGATATCACTTTGTACAACAGGTGAACTGTTTAATTTGTTTTAGAAAGCCTTCTATTTTATTCATAGAAATGAAATTAGGCAGAGAAAAATTGTTTGAATAGGAAAAACAAAATTTGAAAATTTACAAAAATTGTAGTGCTAACTCTGTAATGATGAAATGCTGGGGATCAAATGTTCTTATTTATCCAAACGGGGAGATTCTCTGGGTTCCACCGTGTGAGCTAATTTCTATGTGCGAACTTACCACTCGACTCGATCCATATGGGGAGCAACATTGTCGATTGAAATTTGGGTCATGGACTTACGATGGAAATGCATTGGATTTGCAATTCTATAATGATGTAAGTCAATTAAATGTTTAATAAATTAAAAAACTCAATTTAAAAGTCAACTCTTTGTTAGAACCTTGAATTTGTTTTCTAATTAATAAATCAAGAAACCGGAGATAGACCTGAGTGATATGTGGAATTCAACCAATTGGGAGTTGGTTTCTAATAAGGCTGAGCGAAACGTTAAAATTTACGACTGCTGTGAAGATCCATACCCGGACTTGGTTTTTAATATGACTATTAAAAGGAAACCTGATGTGCCTTGTTCTGGGATAGCTCATTGATAAGTCTTAAAATGTATTGAAGTCTATATAAAAGGTTTCATTTTTGACACATTTAAACAGGCTTAATCTTTAAATTCAAGTAGACATGTTATGAGTGCTTTGCAAGCCCTGAGATTTAAAACCGGGGATTTAATAATTAAACTTCTGCTTTGTAATTGATAGTAAAATCACTAGAGATTCCGCTGCATAATTGGGTTAACACTAATTCTTATACCGTATCTTTTTAAGCAATATGATTATATTTGCCCTTGAATAAACTTTGCTCCTAATAACTTACTGCAATCGTATTTATTTAACCAACAGTACATTGTTGTAGAACATTTAAACTTTTTGTTACATGTACTATCGATGACCACATAATTCACTCGGCTTTTTAATATGCCATTGATGTTGAACCTCGAGAAATAAAGGTTTATAACATTCACCAGTTTCTGTTGTCGTAAAAAAGGTTTTTTAAATCCTATGCCATCATGACAGGGTTTCATGGACTTTAAATGCGTTATACTAAAATTAAAATGCAAATAGCACTGCTGTCCGAACATCTACGTTGTATTCTCCTTTTTATGTCGTTTTTACAAAGAAATGCAAGATCTTCTAATTTTTAATTATTTCACATTTACTGTTCCGAGCGAGATATGATCTGAAAAAGTGAAAATTCTCCTGAGGGAAGCAAACAAAAAGCATCAATAACAGGCGAAGAAATGACTCATGGAAATGGATAACATCAGTATGTTATACTCAAAAAAATTCAGACTTAAAAAGAATTTAGCTTATACAAAAGCACAACAAAAGGCCAATTGTGCAATGTAGGCCTTATACCCCTGTTTGTGGTGTTTTTCAAAATATCTGTAGCAATAATCAAAGCAGTAAACTCTTCTTCTGTAATTTCTGGAGATTCTGTAATTTCATGAAAAGAAGTAAAAAAACTGAAACTTATCACTCAATTGTCATTAAAGTTTTTAAATTTATACATCTCCAAAAAGGAGGAGTTGTGGCCAGATATTGGCAACGGATGCACAATCCGTCTGCATAACTAATAAGTCATTAACAAATGCCAGTAACTTTATTATTTTTATATTATCATTTGAGTTAATCTTGCCCAAAACCACAATTAATTCTAGAAGCACATTTCAATCGCTACTTATAATTTTTCTATGTTTATAATTTTATTTCTATAGAATACTCAGAAGTACAAACTTTTTATTTGATTCAGTCGAAGTTAGAAAACATTTTATGAAAACGAATCAAGCCGTAAAATGGCACTGCACTCGCGACATTGGAAAAGGTTTAAATATTAAACTATAAAAAATGCACCATTGTACTCTAATTAAGAGTACCTACAACAAAATAACTCACAAAGTAACTCCTCGCAAGTGCAGTGTATCTTGTCTTACAGTATTATACTTTCATTAGTATGTTCGATATTTCTTTTCTAGTGGAATTACTTACTATCGCATCAATAAAGGAGGTGGCACTCTTACATTACAGTTAGTTTAATACACTTAAGATTAAGGCCGTTATTTTCGTTTTGTCTTTCTTAGCCTCAAGTTTTTAATTTACCATTAAAATTGTAATTCACTCGGGATCTTAAATCGAGCATCACTTTTTTTGGGTCACGAGGCTTAATTATTTTCCACGTCAGTTTTTTAAGTTAGCATTTTACGGAAATGAACTATTGCTAAAGACGGGCATTTTCGTTAAGGGATTTTGTTATTCTATAAGTATTTGACTATTCTATAATTTTGGTTTCTAATTTATTTCCCCTGCATTTTTGTTGAAACCGAAATAAAATTAGCAGTACAAGAAAATAAAATAAAAATGCTTCAATGTCAATACGTCTCTATTCTTTGTTCACTATTGAGCTAAATTAACTGATTTAATACTTGTCTATTCCATACCCCAACTTGCAAACACTTACTTAAAGACTTAATAAAAACGACAACAACATGAAGAAGAAATAACGAACATTAAGTGAATTTAATTTCTAGTACCTACACCTTTAATTCCAGAAATGGTCCAGTCAATTCAATGCGCGAAAATTCTTTTGAAGTTGCTATAAATTAATGTATTTGCTCGAACACACATACAAGGCTAAATTTAATAAGTTGAGCTTTACTGAATAATAAATTGAATTCCAACTTCTGTATAAATACAAGTATTTAAAAACGGTACAGCCGAGTTGCAAAATCTTGATTAAACCTGAAGCATCCCACCATCCGTTACCCTGAAACAGAAATGTTTATTATGTCGTTTCTTCGAATTTCATTATTTATATTTCTTGGCTTTATTGCCCTTGGAAGTAAGTATCCAAGTGTTTACAGATGTTTTTTTATCAATCCAAGTTTCTGAAATTTTTTAATTCCAAGTGGAAACAATTTCAATTTTTTCCTTAAAGAAACATCTGAAGAGTCTGCAGAGGCCACGGCCACTGCAACTGAAAATGAGAGTGCAAGTACAACTCCAAAACCGAAAGAAAAGGCAGGACTTGAAGGAACTACTCAAGATAGAGAAAGACTGAGGCATTATTTGTTTGATAATTATGACAGCAAAATAAACCCGGGTAACGTGACTGTAAAATTTGGACTTGCAATGCTTCGATTCGACGTTGTAAGCTTAAAAAATAAAAATATGTTAACTTCTTTTTGTTTCAATTCGGTCGGCTAATTTTTTGTCTAATTTTACTCCAGGATGAGATACACAGCAACTTGCATTCCCATGTGTGGCTTCGTTATGTAAGTATTAAAAAGTTTTTTTTTTGTTTAGAAAACAAATTTTTTATAGTAATATTAATGTTGCTTGAGTGTTTGTAAATTCAGGCATGGACGGACCAAAGGCTCAGTTATAATAAGTCAGATTTCGGTGGTCAGTCCGTTATCATATTTGATGCCGACACCATTTGGAAGCCTGATATCACTTTGTACAACAGGTAAACTGTTTAATTTGTTTTAGAAGGTCTTCTACTTTATTCATAGAAATGAAATTCGGCCGAGAAAAATTATTTGCATAGTAAAAACAAAATTTCAAAATTTACAAAAAATTGCAGTGCTAACTCTGAAATGATGAAATGCTGGGGATCAAATGTTCTTATTTATCCAGACGGGGAAGTCCTCTGGATTTCACCGTGTGATCTTGTTTCAATGTGCAAACTCACCACAAGAAACGATCCCTACGGGGAGCAACATTGTCGATTGAAATTTGGGTCATGGACTTTCGATGGAAATGCAGTGGATTTGAAATTCTATAATGATGTAAGTCGATTAAATCCGTTTATAAATTTTAAAAAAAACTTTAATTCAAGCGGGTTAAAGAGTGGTTTGTTTTGTTTTTAATTGTTAAATCAAGAAACCGGAGATAGACCTGAGTGACATGTGGAATTCAACCAATTGGGAGTTGGTTTCCAATAAGGCTGAACGACACGTTAAAATTTACGACTGCTGTGAACAGCCATACCCGGACTTGGTTTTTAATATGACTATTAAGAGGAAGTCTGATGTACCTTGTTCTGGAATAGCTCATTGATGAATCTTATATGTATTGAAGTCTACATAAAAGGTTTCAGTTTTGACACATTTAAACAGGCTTTATCTTTAAATTCTAGTAGGAAGTTTTATGAATGCTTTGCAATCCATGAGATTTGAATCTGGGGATTTAATAAATATACTACTGCTTTGTAATTGATCAATTGATGGTAAAATCACTGGAGATTCCGCTGCATAAGTGGGTTAACACTAACTCTTACACCGTATCTTTTTAAGCCATATGATTATATTTGCCATTCAATAAACTTTGCTCCTAATAACTTACTTCAATCGTATTTATTTAACCAACACTAAATTGTCGTAGAACATTTAAACTTTTTGTTACATGTACTATCGATTACCACATAATTCAATCGGCGTTTTAATATGCCACTGATGTTGAAACTCGAAAAATAAAGGCTTATAACATTCAGCAGTTTCTGTTGTTGCAAAAATGGGTTTTTAAATCCTATGCCATCATGACATGGTTTCATGGACTTTAAATGCGCTGTAATATAATTAAAACGCGAATGGCATTGCCGTCTGAACATAAACGTTGTATTCAACTTTCACCTCGTTTTTACACAAAACTGCAAGATCTGCTAAAACTTTAGTTATTTAATGAATTACTGATCTGAGCGAAATACGATCTGAAAATTCTCCGGGGCAGCAGATAAGACGTCCCAATAATAGCTTAATGAAAGGGGATGAAATTTAAAAACATTTTTTGTGGCTCTATAACGGATATAAAAAATAAGAATTGAGGACATTGGGATATTTTACTAAAACTAATTCAATGACATTATAAACAATTTAGCTAATGCAGATAAGCACAAAAAAAGGCCCATTGCTTAATGTAGGCGTTAAACCTCTTTTTGGTGTGTTTTTCCAAATATCTGTAGCAATAATCAAAGTAAACTTCTTGAGCTTATTTAATTTCCTGAGAAGGCGTAAACAATTACGAAAGTATCATTGAACTCTCATTAAATATTTATATCTCCAAATAAGAGCAGTTCTGGCCAGAAAATGAATACCTCTACTGCGTCTACAGATCTAACAAGCCATTGTACAAATAATAGTAATTTCGTTTTATTATTTTTATTATTGTTTGTACATCGTAATTTGGGTTCACCTTGCCAAAAACTGCAATCAATCCTAGAAACAACTTTTTACCAATACTCCAGCTATACTTGTAATTTTATTTTTATACAATATCAAGGCAATACGAACTTTTTATTTAATTCTGTTTAAGTTAGAAAAAATTTTATGAAAACGAATGAAGCCGTAAAATGGTACTGTACTCGCGAAATTTAAAAGGATTTAAATATTAAATTATAAAAGAAAATTCACCACTATTGTACTCCAATTAAGAGCGACTAGAATAAAATAACTCACAAAATAACTCCACACAAGTGCAGTTTTGTTTTGGATTTGTACGTAGAAAATTTATTTAGATGAGCACTTAAGAGCAATGAATTCTAATTCAAACTTTACAGTATTCTTAACGATGCACATTTTATTAAATTAATTTTTCTTTTCTGTTTCTGTTGCTTTTTTATTATAGTCTTTAATTTCAGCTTCTAGTTTACAGTCTCTGCTTCTTTTGATTAAATTGAAATAAAACCAACATTATAAGAAAGAAGGTCAAAACTGTTTCAGTGCTTCGTTATTCTATGTTTACTATTTTTTTTTAAATTATTGATTCAATAATTTTCTATCTTATATTCCAAATAGTTAAGCCTTAATTAAAAGATTTAATAAAAACGACAGCACTATCAACTATGAATAATGTACTGCAATTTAACATGTTAGTGCCTACACCTTTAATTCCTTAAAAAAGCAATGCAAAAAAGCCTTTGAAATCACTCTGTGAATTAATGTTGGCTCGAAAACACAACTCAAGGCTAAATTTGTTATCTTTGAATATTGGTAGAACTTCGAAATATGTACAAGTATTTTAAAACGACAGTCGAGTTGCAAAATCGTTATTGACCAATAAGCATCTCACCATCCGTTATCCTGAAGCAGAAGAGAAATTGGCCATGATGATTTTCCTACGAATTTTATTATTTATATTTCTTGGCTTAATCACCCTTGGAAGTAAGTCTCGAAATCTTTAGAAACAACTTTTTTTGATCAATCCAAGTTTCTGAAAATTTTTAAATCCAAGTGGAAACAATTTGAATTGTTTGCTTAAAGAAGCATCTGAAGAGTCTCCAGGATCCACAACTACAACAACTGAAAATGAGAGTGCAAGTACAACTCCAAAACCGAAATCAAAGCCACAACAAGGAACGGTTCAAGATCGAGAACGACTAAGGCGTCATTTGTTCGACAATTATGACCCTAAAATAAAACCGGGTAATCTTACTGTAAAATTTGGACTTGCAATGATTCGATTCGAAGTTGTAAGTTTAGAGAAAATACAAATAAATTTAGCTTTTTTGGCTGCATCGGCTAGTTTTTTAACATTTCAGTTTAACTTTATTTTAGGATGAAATACAAAATAATCTAAATTCCCATGTGTGGCTTCGTTATGTAAGAACAAGAAGGTTTTATTTTGTTTAGAAAACACAAACTTTTTATATTAAAGGTGTTTTATGGTGCACAAATTTAGGTATGGACAGACCAAAGGCTCAGTTTTAATGAATCAGAATTTGGTGGTGAGTCCGTCCTCAGATTTGA
>JAQGBU010001959.1:0-10882 GCA_034698605.1 Isotoma decorata | reverse complement strand
GAATTGTAAAGTAAAATTTATTGATTCTTCTACCGAATATTAAAAGCGCTTACGCGCTAAAAGAGCGCGCGCTATCATGGTGTCAGAAGTGGGATCTCGCGGAAGAGCGTAAGTCGAGCTACAAAGAACTCGAAATAATTCGGTGAGGACAAATAGGCAATATAATATATTAATTTATAGAAAAAGTTTTCTTAAAGTGAAAAAGTGGAAACAAGAGATTGCAAACTCCATGTTGTAAGAGAATAAATCAGTGTATTTGGGAAAAGTGAATTTAATAGTGAACAAACCAGAATTATTTAACCTTTAATTACTTGGGGAGGATTGAGAAGCGTTGAAATGAGTATGTTATCACAAGCTTAAGTGGGGGTGAAATGAGAAAGGGGTAAAGTTAGAGAAGACTGAACTAAGCGAAGAAAAATTTAACAAGTCAATAACCAATCTAGGAGTTAAATTTTTAAATTATGAATAAGGTGTGGCAGCTAATAGTGGACATTATTTTAGCGGAGAGCTTTGCTTATTTGTTCTTGAACAAAGAAGATTTTGCAAAATTTCAAGTGGGTTTCTTGTGGTTTGTAACATTTATTAGTGTGATATTTTTAATAAATAAGTGCCATTAAAGAAGAAATAAGGACTTAGGAGTTCATTCGAGGAGTAAAATAGTGAAAAGTGAAAGTCCGTTGCGAAGAAGAAAGAATTTCGGATCTTCACCCAATCATAAGACGTGAGAGGAAGGTGTAATAGAGCTAAAGTCGGTAACAAAACAAAATTTATATTTTCTCTTTTTGTCACCGAAGTCTAAATAGAATAGGCGTCAGTTATCATATAACAAACCGACCGAAGGGGCTATATAAAGGGTAAATGAGCAGAAATAATTTTAATACACCATTGGGAGCATCGACCCCGAACGATTTTAAATCTGCGGAAGTAGGAATACCAAATACTAGAGAATCGAGATTCGTAAACCAACGTAGAGGTAGAAGGGTAATTTTTACGACTATCATGGCGGATGATGGTAATAAAGAAGGTCAGAATGAGGGTAGGACAAGGCAGGAAGATAATGGAGACAATGGGTCTCGTAATGAGGAGGATCAAAATTGCCAAGCGCCTGTCATATTAGAAGATGATTATGGATTACTGCAGTTTAGTGATGCAACAGTGGAAGCAATAAGCGATCTTCCAGAGACTGAGAGAGTAAGGGGGTTCATAGCAGGGTGGAAGGAGTTAGGTTGTGAACTAGACGACGCTGAAGCGTTCAGTGTAGCATGTACCATATTAGGTAGGTGCATAGCACAGGCAGACCCCTTTCATCTATTTTAAAGAAAAGCATAATGGAGCCTATTGATGCAAGAAACGAAGACCATCGAGGGTCTACTGATGATTTTAATAAAACGGTTGGGGCCTTGAGAGTCCAAAATATAATCGGGGAGGAAAAGAAAAATCTAGGGAAGATCAAACAGAACCAAAGGAAGATACCTCCAACGATTACTTTAGAAGCTCAGCCCAAGACGACGACCACTAAGAAAATGTCTCGAATTTCGTATGGGGCTAAACCTCATAACGACGAGGAAGATAGTGAGGACGAACCAATTTTAACTTCTCCAATGGCATCGTATACATCATGCGGCGCCAACCAGACGCATCATTACCTAGGAGGAATGCCCATGAATATTTCTTTTATTGAGGCTAGAAGAGTAAAACCTTATAATGGTGACGACAGCACTGACCCTGGAAATTTCCTGAATCAATACGAGAAGATGGCGAACACATGGATGGATAGGGCAAAAGTCGAAATCCTTCTAACGGGTGGTTGGAAATGAAATGGAGTCACTTAAAACAGTTATTCGCCACATAATTCATGAAAACGAAGATTATCGAACTTATGATGAAACAGGAAGATGATGAATCGGGCATAACATACTTTTATCGAGCTTGCAAGATTCATGCTAACTCCAAATTAGGCTTAGATGAAACTTCCTTAATTGAATGGATTGTAGAAAGAATGGCTCCTCTGTATAGCGAATATTTTGAAGGTAAGAGTGTCAACACTATGGACAAATTGAGAGATTGGATCATGCATTTTGATAAAATGAGGAAGAAAGATTCAGTCAAAAAGAAGATAGCAGAAAAGCGCAAATCAGCAGTAGCATTTCTAGAAGCGGTAGAAGAAACGGATAAGAGAATATTAGAAGAAAACGACAGGGAAGGATGGAAGGCTCCAAATTTCATGGCTCAGCTAGCATCTATTGTATCCACTACAATAAAAGACCACCAGAAGAAGATAGATGGGCCACAGAAAAAGATAGACGAACCGCAAATGTTGACTCAAATAGCATCCCTAGTAGCTACTACTAAGGGTGGCAATCCTACGGATCGGATCGGATCGGATTTTAATCCGACAAAATAGGATCGGATTATTGACCCGTCGGATCAATCCGCTTCGGATTATGTCGTCAATCCTATTCGAATCGGATTAATCCGGTCGGATCGGATTCGGATCGGATTTAATCCGACAATGCATAAGGTATTGCAGAAATCAGTCTTGGTAAAAAATTAAAAAAAAATCTTTTTTGTTTTTTTTCAATTGGAAATGCTATGCACTAAATCTACGTTTGGTTAAGTGAAAAATCATTGAGGTGTAATATTCGATTTCAGCCAGTTTTTTAATAAAAATTTGGATTTTATCGTCCTGATAATGATCACAAATCAAGCTTGGCAAGTAAATTTCTTCAAAAGACTACTCATCTGATTGTAGCTTGTTAGGTCACTTTTCCAAACTCACTTAGCTAAACCCATGTTGCTTAATGTAAACATAAAATGCTAAATTGCCCAAAAATAATTATATGGTCCAAATTACCTAATAACAACGATTTGTTATCATTCAAAGATCGGTAAAATCAAAACTTCAATATATCATAAAAATTGATAAATGCCGATTCGTCTCTGATATTCCGAAGGAAGCACTACTTTCATTATCACTACTTTGAGTAGATGTGTAAAGATGCCACAACTAGTGTATAGTAGAATTAGTCAGAAAAATTGAATGGAAATAGTTTTTTAAAGATGGATAAGATACTCAGAAGTATGAATTAATGAGGGACAAAGAAGAATTTTTGGGTGGAATACAAGAAAAATTCCTAACAAACCCCAAAAAAACTTTTATTTTACCGGGGATTTTTTTTAACAGCGGTTGATCCGATCCGATCCTAAATCCGGCGGATTTTCCGGATTATGATCCTTCGGATTATGCTATGAATCCGATCCGTCGGATTTAGCACCGGATTGAAAAATGAACGATCCGATCCGGTAAAAATCCGATCCGATCCTAAAGGATCGGATTGAGTAGGATCGGATTGCCACCCTTAGCTACTACTGTACAAGAAAATCTAGGAAAAGGGTACGCAAGACCTCAACCGGAAGGTCGTGGGACAGGGCCATATAGCCAACAGGTGACATGTTTCAGGTGTGGAAAACTTGGGCATTTTGCAAGAGAGTACTATTCTACGGCACTAAAGAGAGAAGAATATGGACAACGACCGGGCAGAGGAAGATACAACAACATGAGGTCAAGAGACCAAGGGCATTATTGGAGAGGAAATGGAGGAAAATTCCAGTTCCAACATCGCAATAACCAAAATGGGAGACCGGGGCCCCCAGCCGTTGACCAAGCTTCCATGTTGCCCCATCCTAACAACATGAGAACGGAAAACCCCCAAACACAGTAGGATCGGGGATTTCCTGCTGCGTTACATCAGAACCCCATATCTTAGTATATTCTTTAGGAGCAGGGGATGGGAAGCAATTACAGTTAAATATTAAAGCAGATGATAGATAACGATGATAGATGAAAGAAAGATAACGAGCCCTAGATACAACTACCAATTAAAGGCAATAAATGGAGGAGAGCTAATCGTAAGGGGCGATGTGAATATGGACATAGAAATAGGGTTGTTAAAATTTAATATGACAGTGCTAGTGGTGGTTAAACTGCCGAGACCGATCATTGTTTTGGGAAATGATATTTTAGGAAGATTTGGCAAGGCAGTAGTGATGTACAATCCTAATCTTCTCATAATGGGTGAGTCAGGTCCTCTCGAATGGCAATATTATGGGTATGGAGACAATAAAGAGAATTTTGCAGTTCAAGGGAACAATAAAGATGAGCCAGTCAAGTCAAAAATTGTTAATGAAAAAGAAATCGGTACTCAAAAGAATAATGTGAATAATGATGAAAGAATAAGTGAGGAAACAGCTGTTGGTGGTTGTACAACCGAGAGAAATGTGAAAGTGAATATGTACCCGAAAAGGGGGGAATTAAATATGTACCCTAGTAATAGGGGGGAATTAAATCCAACATGCAGAGAGAGGAAGGGCCTGATCAACCATTTCCTCCCTCTGCCCCAAAAGGGGGCTGTAATAAGAACCGGCACGGTGGTTGCTAAAAGGGCGCATCTATTGATGAAGATTCCCGGCACGAAGGTTGCTAAATGGGCGCACCTAGTGCGTAAGCAAGGTGAAGAGAGACGAAGACCTTGCGGAGAGGTTGCCAAAAGGGCGCACCTATTGCATAAGCAAGGTGAAGAGAAAAGAGAAAGGTTGAAAAATAAAAATAAAGAGAAAAGAGAAGGGTTGAAAAATACCAATAATGAATGGACTGACTCCGAAAAGGCTTTGGGTTGTGCATTGGTGATTGGAGTAAATGCAATGAGGCAAGATGAAAAAGAGGGGAAAAGTGGAAATTTTAAGAGAATGGAATGGCCTCATGGAAAAGAAGTTGTGGAGGAAGATAAGAGGGAAGAATCCCCTGTATATAAAATAATAGACCTGACTCAGCCATTAGAAGATATTAGTACGAATAAAAGAATGAGAAGTGACAGTGAGGAAGAAATAAATGGAGATAAAAACTGTAAGGAAGATAAAGGTAATGAAGGAAGATATGAGATTCATGTTTGGGAAGATACATGCATAAACCCTAATACCATGCAAACGGTTAGAATTAGGTTGCCTGATACATTAGAAAATAAAAGAGATTACATCTTCCATCCTTATCTGTCTTCAGAGTTGAAATTGGGAATCCTTATCAAGGAATTATGCAATA
Source organism: Isotoma decorata (assembly GCA_034698605.1). Lineage (NCBI taxonomy): Eukaryota > Metazoa > Arthropoda > Collembola > Entomobryomorpha > Isotomidae > Isotoma > Isotoma decorata. The sequence goes on along the minus strand of JAQGBU010001959.1, from coordinate 5,787 downwards.
TGATACGAAGTATGTCACAATTTTCAATATTACTGACAGGGTAGTGAGTCTACAAAAACATGAACGAATTGGAGAACTAAATTATGCTATTGAATCAAAGGAAGATACATTTAAAGTCCCAATATCCACCTTAGCTAAAGAAGATAAACCGGTCTTTAGAGTATTTCAATATTAATCCAGAGGCTGATAAAAATGATAAGGAAGAATTGATCGGTATTTTGAAAGAATATTGGGATGCATTTGCTATTAATAACCATCAATTAGGTTGTACATTAGCAGTAAAGCATAGTATAAATACGGGAGACCATCTTCCCATAAGACAGAAATTATGGAGTCGGTACTCGAAAGAAAAAGATGACATAATAGCAGAGCAAGTAAAAGATATGCTAGCTTTAGGAGTAGTCACACGAGGATATAGCCCTTGGTGCTCCAACGTTGTATTGGCTAAGGATAAGCGAACGGGGAAGATCCGTTTTTGTACGGATTTCAGGGAATTAAATAGAGTACAGGTGTTGCAAGGGTATAATATACCAAGAATATATGATATTCTTGAGTCTTTAGCAGGCAGTAAATGTTTTCATACGCTAGACTTAATAAGAGGATATTGGCAGATCGAGATGAATGAGGAAGATGGGTCTGATCTGAAAACAGCTTTTATTACAAAAATGGAGACATTCATATATAAACGTATGCCTTTCGGTTTGGTGAATGCACCGATGGAGTTCCAATTATTAATGGACAAAGTCTTCGGGGACATGCGGGAGGCTATTGCAGTCTACATGAACGACCTTACCCCACATGGGAAAGACGGCAAGACGGCTAATGCTAATCTGAGGGAAACTCTTAAACGTTTACGAAGCATCAATATGCGAGTCCAAGTAGCAAAGTGCTCATTTTTGTACACCAAGGTCAAGTTATTAGGTTTCAATATTTCATCAGAGGGAGTATCAGCTGACCCTGAAAAAGTCGAAGCGATACAAAAGATGCCCATTCCATCAGATATTAAAAAGCTTAGAAGCTTGCTGGGAATGATAAATTTTTATAGAAAGTGTATTCCTAAAATGGCATTTAAAGCGAAGGCGTTATATGATCTTTTTCATGAACCTTGGACAAAGAAGACGTGGTCTGAAGCACAAACATCAGCATTTAATGACATCAAAGCTGAGTTGGCTAAAGATGTGACTTTACGACATTTTAATCCTGAGCTCGAGGTAGAATTACATACGGATGCATGTGATTATGCTATTTCTGGCGTCTTATTAAATATTCGTGAGGAAAAGACAAAGACTGGCCGAACTAGAAGAATTGAATTACCGATTCAGTTCATCAGCAGGACTTTACGACCGTCTGAAAAGATCTGGTCCTTACCAGAAAAATGTCTGGCATTAATGTTTTGTTTGTCCATTTTTCGTCCTTATTTGGCTGGACGACATTTTATCATTCGAACAAACTCAATTGCTTTACCATTTCTCAAAAATCTGAAAAATCCAGCTAAATCACGCATTGCACGATAGGGAGTAAAATTAGGGGAATTTAACTGCGATATTATCCATAAAGCAGGTAAATCCAATGTAGTGGCCGACGCTCTTTCCAGAAATCCTTTTGAAAAGGAACTCGATATCGATGATGCAATAGCGCTTATTTTGTTTTCAACTCAAGTATGGGCAGTAGGATGCGATTTTGAGGTAGATATAAATCCAATGAAAGATCTGAAAGATATTGATATAGTTCATCTTCAACTGTTAGACGAGTGGTGCAGAGACATAATAGAACACATAGAAGAGCGAGAAGATTTCGAAATTAGAGACGGGTGTCTTTTCAGAATACACAAAGAGAATGATGTAGTTAAATATAGCATAGCCGCACTATTATGTCATAAAATTACTATTAATATAAAATTCGTCAGCGTTTTTATTGGAAAGGTATGCAAGCTGAGATTAGTCAATACATCTCGAAATGCTTGTCTTTCTAAATCCATAAGACTAGGACCACAAAGGTTGCTGGGAAACTTCAACCCATAAATCCTTGCACTCAATTCAAGAACTTGAAACCAGGGGAGTTTTTATCGGCCGTTTAATTAGGGCCATTCCCTTCATCTCGGAGTCAAAATCGGATGGTCATTGTTGTCACTGTAATTTTGACGCGTTATGTAATCTGCGGTGCTATTCCAGATGGGACTGCGAGCACTGTAGCGGAATTTTTGATTAATAAAGTCATCTGTCATATAGGAGCCTTTAGGATTCTACTTACTGATAACGGTAAATGTTTTCATGCAAAACTCATCAAAGAAATTAGCAAATATTTGGGTTTTCAGCAAAGGTTTACAAATCCTTATTCCCTATTCTTATGTAATGGCTTGACAAAACGGTTCAATAAAACTTTAGCTGAAATGATTTCTCATTTTATTCCTGAGACAAAGATGATAGAGTGGGACCGACACATTCCATCGTTGGTTTTTGCTCATAATAGTAGTGTCCATGCAGTTTTACAAGAAATTCCTTACTACTTAATGTTTGGAAGAGATCCAATTCTTCCTAATGATACGTTATTTAATTTACCATCATCATCTTTAACTGCTGACGCATTAATGGGAAGATTAAAAATAGCTTTTCAGAAAGCCAGCATTAATTTGAAGAAACGGCAATATCAAATGAAGGTTAGATTTGGCCAGTCAGTGCAAGAGGATACGTTTCGCATAGGATATCTGGTTATGTACGAAATTCCAATTAGGAAGACAGGGGAGCCGGATAAGTTGCAACCTAAACGGAAAGGTCCCTATCAAATTACTGCTAAGTCAGGGGACGGGTCGTATTACATCAAACCTATACACGGCGGTAATGTGGAAAAAGTTTCAGTTCGACGGCTAGTAATCTACTCGAAAGGTCAGTCGGTAACTAGAGCTGAAGAAGTAAATACAGTTGATCCAGTTGCTTAAGGGTCTCAGGGTCAGCCTAGTCTAGACAATTTAGACGCCATAGGGCACACAAGTAATCTTCCTATTTATAGTACGCAGAGTTCAACTCATAGTTCAGACATAGAAATATTTAGCAATCTTCCACCACCAATTGATACAGTAAGAAGATCCGCTCAACTCAAGATTAAGGAAGCAAATCGCCAAGCGTTCGTAGACATAGGTTGTTAAGGTTTGGTAAGAGACATCCAAGATGTTGGTACACATGTTTCGAATTTCGGGATTAGTTCTGCTCATTTGGGTTTATGTTGTCCACAATGTTTTTTTGAATCATGAAGCCCCTTCGTCAGAAGAGGGTGAGTCTACAGTGGGTTCATTTAGTTTAAAGCTAGGAGAGGAAGATACAATCATAATAGAAGGAAGACTAAATGGCACCACTGTAGCACCTAAAGCTGAAGTCATCGTGGCATTGGAAAGGAGAGGAGGAAGTAGTCGACGAAGGAAGAATGGGACAAGAAAACATTCAAATTCTACCCGTACACCATTTAAGGAAGAATGGCAGGCTTACTCAATAGGAGAAAAATTGGGATTCTTCGCTATGTTATGGGGAGTTTTTACATTATTATTTATGATGGTGAGATCATTAGCACAGAAACCAGGGGAGCGTGGATGTAAAGGTTGTAAGTTTTACCCTATTGACTTAGTGATCGTTTTGTTTCTCTTTGGTATTCTGCCCATTATGGCAAAGGAAGATAGACATGACGAGATCGAACTGCATGTGCCAGATAAGGAAGATCGGGTAAATATATGGGGATTGATGCTGCATAGCATAATCTCAGAGACGATCCTACACAGGATCCACAATTTGGTTCGGAAGGAAGAAAGGATGGACTAGATATCAAAGGAAAGGAAGATCAACCAACAGGAATTTATGAGTGTATGGGAATTCCTAGTTAAGGAAGAAGGAACATTCCTTTGGGAAAATGGATTGTTAGTGGGTTACTATCAGGGGCTGGGCAGATAAAAGGGATAGTAGCATTCGAAATCATACAAGTAGGTCCTAAATCTATAATCTCAGAGGTCAACGAGCATCACACGCGAGACATAATAATCATCATGAGTATTGCATGCATTCTGATATTCCTTTTGGTCATAGGGTGTTGCACGTTGAAGTCGATGATGAGACGATAAGGAGAAAAGAGATGATGTATAGAATGTAAATAGTAATCAATAAAGGAAGATGAATTAAGCTATAAGGAAATTATAGGAATATTTAAAGAAGATAGATTTATGAGATCATTATGAGGTATCAGCCTCACTCGCAAAGTCGTTCTTCCATTGGAAGAATAGACAGACGGAAGTGCTATACTAAATTATGATGCACAATGTATATATATTTAAATTTAGTTAGCAGCTCTGTACATATATGAGAAGATAGAAAAAGAGTAAGGAAGAATGAATTCCGATGAATAACTGGGTTACTTTACTTGGTATAAGTAAAGAGGGAAAGTCATTTTTAATGGAAATGGGAAGAAATTGTATGTATATTAATTCTTAATACTGTTTGTTTGATGAGTTTAATCCCAAGCGGAAACTGATCTAGATGGCAGATCCAGAGGAACCGTGCGAGAGCGGGATAACAGAAATGAACGAACCATTGGGGAAGATCAGGAGGATGCTGGGTTTCTTAGATAAGGAAAAACTGCGGCAGTTGACAGGGGAGATCACGGCAATTTTAACACCAGGAGATCTCTTCAGCGCCAGGAACTATTGGGCTAGAGGAAGAAAGAAGCAGAGGCAAGGGAGCAATGGGATAGAAGTAAGAGTACACGAGGAAGCGACCGAGGTGCCATTAATGCTAGACGGACGAGTTTGGAAGAATATGAGTGGAGCAACCTTCATCTTCAGAGAAGATAGGGTACCGATAAGAGGGTTCGTGTACATTGACTTCGAGAAGATTGCAATTAGGTTACAGAGCAAGATATTATTTAAGAAAGACATTATAGGGACTAACAAGATGGACCCAGAGGTTAAAAGAGAGAGGATAAGGAAGATTAGGAATGTAGACAAACATTCCCAGGTAGCAGCTACAGTAGCTTTAGTTAATGAAAAATTAGAAATAATCTTATGGGCCGTCATTGGATGGCCTAAGCAAGATGTCTGCCATTACATGACCAACATTAGCGGGGGAGATCAGGATTTACTAGACAAAGGTGTGAGGTTAAGTACGGTCCAAGAATGTCTAAAGAAAAGCTTAGAGAGGAACATTCTGGTAGGACATAGCATTAAGGAAGATTTGGTTAGCCTTTTGTACCACCATGACGACGTAGAAGATATAGCCGAGTTTTATAGGGATAGCAGAAATCAACCGTACGGGTTAAAAACCTTAGCTAAATCCCTGCTGCATGATGATAAATTTCAAGAAGGGTGTCACTCAGCTATTCAGGACGCCATCATGACGAGAAAATTACATATTAGAAAATTGAAACTGATAAAAGAAAATCCTAATTTAAGGTGTGGATGTAAATTCGACCTAGATAGATGTAAATCGGCAATCCCTACCGATAAATGTAAGTGTAGGAGATTTAGATAAGAAATTGAGAAAGAAATGTAAGTGTTATATCCTGAGAGGGTTTTCCTCTGAAAAGATCACAGCGGTTTTTCCCTTTCTCGTCAAGGTAAATGCCGGGAATAACACAGGGTTGATTAAGATATTATGTTCTTATCATTAATATAAAAATTAAGTAATAAGGTGAGCAGGATTAGCTCTAGGGTGAGCAAAGAGTTTAGTTGAGGGAGTGTTAGCGTTTGACTAGATTTAGAAGATAGATCTAGGTTAAGGAAGATTGAACTTATCGGTTAAGGAATATTGAAAT
>JAQGBU010001958.1:0-10895 GCA_034698605.1 Isotoma decorata | reverse complement strand
TTGAGTTAATGTTTGAAATCACATCTTGTATTGAAAAGGTTGTTTTTAATTCTTACCTGCTACTCATTTGAATTTGCTTTAACGTGATATTGAGCATTACCTACTACCTAGCTGATTTCAGTTGCAAAATAAAAAACGAGGATGTACATTTTCATGAATTTTAAATTGATTTGCCAATATTTGAGTTAGTGTTTTGTTGAAGATATTATGTTCTACGGTGTTGTTGAGGCATTTATTGTTATGAGAGGGTTCCTAGGGGGTGTGGTTTCTTCCTCTCAACTTGTTGTGGGGATTGCAATGGGGTGTAGTAGGTTTCGGATATAATATGGAGTTGGGACTAATGACCTAATTCTGCAACTGGAGGTTGGTTGAGGAGACACACTATAATGTGGATGGTAGTTATAGTACTATGGGTGCTGGCGCTGGGTGTTATGACCGCTGTTGCTGCTACTACTCATTATGGATTGTACGTATTCTTAATTATGAGATTACCACAGTGCGACCGTAATTAGAGGACAAGAGTGTGTGGAAATTGCTGCTGTTAGAAGAATTAATTTATTGAGAGGTCAATAGTTCACATTACAAAAGGTTACGTTTGTAAATATAGTTCCACTGGGTACACAAGAATATGGATACGGGGAATAATTAATTGTTCAGATTTACACTGTCACAGGGTGTACACTTTTATAAACTCGGGTTTTACAAACTACTACAATTTAGTAGCGGCAGGGGATTGTCTACTACAATACACAAAGACTTCGGTTTCACAAAGCAAACGCAATTGTAACTAACTAGAAATTTGCTAATCGGTATTTTTCAAAACTATGTATGGAACTATAATATTATGACTTTAGATTCCGGGCTCATACAATAACCCAAGACAAAACTAACTGGCTAAGAACTGAGCGCTTACACTAACTTAACAAGAGTACAATTGTAAGAGAAATCGGGGTCAGACCGAATCGGTTCAACCGAAAATAACTATAATTGGGGTGATTGAGAAGGAGAGTTTCGGTGTGCTCAGCAGGAATCCTAGACTTCGACTGGAGGGGAATTGCATTCTTCCTTGAGTAGTGGCTTTTAGAAAAGGTGAAAGGATGCTATTTTCCACCATGAGACATGAACATGTTTTATTGTATGTGGTGCAGAGGGACACACCGTGTCAGATTTCCGGGGGTTGGGGGATGAAGAAGTGACCTCACTCGCAAAAAACAAAAAAAAATCAAAGAAACAAAGTAAGAATTGAGAAAGTAGAGAGTGGATTGAGTCCGGAAGCGAGTTCTAATGACGAGGAAAACGACACAAGTCGCAAATTGGATGCCCGTAGCAGGGTCGTCTGCACAACCGGCATTGGTTTGGAGGAGGTTTAACAAATTCGCAATATTTTTTGATATGACCGGGACGGTTGCATTTGTAGCATATCGGGATGTTACATCCATTTTGGTAGAACTGGCGAAATTGATCTGTTTTTCGGTTACTCTGAGGGGTGTTCAAGGGAAATTTTTCATTGTGATGAGCTTGAGGGTCTCTTAAAATCCTCTCAACTTTTTCTCGGCGGGTTGGATATGGTCTTTGTGAGTGTGGACGTTGTTGATTTGGTTGTTGTGGGGGTGGTCGCTGTGGAGTAGGTCGTTGTGGAGATGGTCGTTGTTGGTGTGCTCGGTGCCGAATCAAGTCATCTTTTTGAATTCGTGTTTTGATTGCCATGAGAGAAGGTATGGTATGTGGCTTTGAATTGGATGGCTTTGACAGATTGGATGGCTTTGACAGATTGGATGGCTTTGACAGATTGGATGGCTTTGATTGTTTCTGGGCTAGTGGTTTGGGTGGTGGTGGTGGAAGTGGCTGAAAATCTTCCTCCCACGCATACTCTTCGATTCTGGGAAGTCGGGAGCGTGGAGGAACCAATGGTTCTTTCGGTGGTTTCATCCTTGGAGGATTTAGGGTTCCGGGAAAGGGTTCAGGGCCGGGCCGAGCCAGTTGATGGTGCTGGGGCAGAACATTGGGAGCGATTGCATGGTGTGGAATGGACGTCGGGGTCAGAGTTGAAACCATTGCTAAAATGTTGATTGCTGTTTGTCTCGTAGTCGGTGGAGGAGTTGGAATGTCTTCAAAATCCATTAGTAAACGTTCCTCGTCTTCTATTGTGATTGACATTGCAGGACTGCTATCGCTTATCTAAAATATATTGGATAACAAGAATTAGTACATAGAAAAATACGTAGTTTACGTAGAAATTTATTGTTTCTTTTAATAATTCGTAATCGTCTTGTAATGAACATATCCAATCGGCAATTTCAATCATTACGAATTTTATTTTATTGAAAATCAGACGGACTGAATCTTAAAGGGGGATTTCTGGTTCTAGTACCACGTCTGGGTAGAATACGATTTTCTTCGTCGGTATTGCTACTTGATAATGAAGGGAAATTAATTGAATTTTCTAGAACTGTACGAAAACTTGAAGTGCTTTGATTTGAACTCTCAGGTTGCGGGTTGCCTGAGGAATTTAAACTTGGGCTTTAAGAATTCGTAGAATTTGATTTATGAGAGTTTACAGGGAGGCCTGTAGGGTAATGAGAAAAAGATTGATTTGAAAAATAACGTTTTGAAGTTGCAGAGAGCGTTAAATCTTCTGCACTGATCAACTTAGAAGGGGTTTCAGGCTGTGAATCAGAAAAATCGTCTGTACCATCGTCTGAGGTATCTGAAGAATCGGAATCTGAAATGTAAGAGTCATGGTAAGGTTTCAGGTGTCGTACACTGACTGTACGATACAATTTTTTCATATTAGGGGTTTCACGCTTATCATAAATGACATAATTAATAGGACCTGTCTGCTGGATAATTACATATGGGCCCGTCCACTTGGGTAACCATTTTTGTACCAAACCTGGATAATTTCTGAAATTGGAATAAAGTACTTTGTCTCCTGGAAAATAATTTTTAATTTTATGCTTTTTATCGAAGATGGCTTTACACTGGGCTTGGAATTTTTGGGTATTTTTATGAGCATCTTTTAGGGCAACTTTTCGTCTGGTTCTTTCTGCTATTGGTTGTTCATCTTCCAAAGTGTCTACTAGAGTGGGTTTATTGATATCGCAGGGTAAAAATGGCTCTCTACCGTAGAGTAAATAGTATGGGGAGTATCCTGTGACATTGTGGGTAGCAATATTTATAGAGAAAGCTGCAGCGGGGACTAATTGATCCCAATTTTTGTGATCGGAATTTACTTTCTTCGCTATAATGTTTTTTATAACGTCGTTTTGTCTCTCTACGATACCATTTGTGTCAGGTTTGTAGGCGGCTGTGAATAATAATTTTATTCCATAGTTATTAGCAAAACTTTTGAACTCGTCGCTCGTAAAGTGAGTACCTTGGTCAGCTAAAATTTCTCTGGGACAAGAATGCTTATAAATGACATGTTTTTGTAACACGGCTATTGCGCTCTTGGAGTCACAATTCTTAGTGGGCCATGCTTCAACATATCGGGTGAGATGATCTACGATTACCAACACGTATTTATTACGATAGGGCCAAGTTTCAGGGTAAGGGCCTTGGTAGTCAATGCCAATTCTATAAAAGGGTTGGGAAGGTGGTGCTACTGGTTGTAAGGGACCTGGGGTACTGAAATTTCTTCTGTTATAAAACTGACATTTCTGGCAACTATTCACAAATCTACTACAGTGGGTGTACAAACTGGGCCAATAATATCTACTCTTAAGCATAAGATAAGTCTTAAGTCTTCCTAAATGTCGCAATTCTTTTTCATGGATTTCAGTCAAAATTTGTTTTCGCATTCCTGAAGGGATACAAAGTAGAAATAATCTTCCGGTTTCATCATTATTACATTTGTATAGAACTTCGTCTCTGAGAGAAAAATCGGCATATTTATCATCAATCAAAGAACCGGGGTGTACTGGATTTTTTACTCGGTTGATTAATACATCAATAATTTCCTTAAGCTTCTTATCTTTTCTCTGTCTGTCTCTCATTTGAGCTTTCTGATCGGCTGTATTAACTGACAAACTAAATATTTTATCATCGAAGTCTAAGGGGTCAGTATCTGGAATGGCAGGGTCTACAGGATTACGAGATAATGCATCAGCATCATTGTGTTTCTTTCCTGACCTATACACTACATCAAAATCGTAAGGCTGAAGTCTAAGTACCCATCTTGCTAGTCTACCGTGAGGGTCCTTAATTTTTAGTAAATTGCATAAAGAACAGTGGTCTGTCACTACTTGGAAATGTCGTCCGTACAGGTAAGGTCTGAAGTGTTCAATGGCATAAAGTACGGCTAAAGCTTCTAATTCTGACGCGCTATATTTTGCTTCTAATTTATTAAGACTTCTTGATGCGTACGCTATTACTCTGTCTCTACCGTCTTGAACTTGTACCAGACATGCGCCTAAACCAAATCCGCAAGCATCTGTATGTATTTTAGTTATAGAGTACTCGTCGGGATAGCCCAATACAGGGGGAGTGGCTAGTCGACTTTTTAAAGTTTCGAAAGCTAACTGGCAATCTTCATTCCAAATAAATGGTACATCTTTCTCTGATAATCTATTTAATGGCTTGGCGAGGATGGAAAAATTGTGAATAAAGCGTCTGTAATAAGAGCATAGTGAAACAAAAGATTTTACTTTAGTTAGGTTTTTATTGGTAGGGAAATCTTGTACAGCACTGACTGTCTTGGGATTAACTTGGACACCTTTTTCGGATACGATATGACCTAAGTACAAAAGTTGACTATCAGCAAAAGTACATTTAGTGGGTTTAAGCATTAATCCTCCTTGTGTTAAAGCTTGTAGAACTAATTCAATGCTGTTTAGGTGTTCGCCAAAAGTTTTACTGAAAACTATTATGTCGTCTAGGTAAACAAGAGCTATTGACCATTTTAAGGGACCTAATACAGTATCAATTAATCTTTGAAAAGTAGCAGGGGCATTACATAAACCAAATGGCATCACATTCCATTGGAATAAACCATCAGGGGTAACAAAAGCAGTTTTATGGCGGTCTTGTTCGGCTATTTCTACTTGGTAGTAGGCTTGGTCACAATCCATGGAAGTGAACAATTTCGCACCTCTTAATCTATCAAGAGCATCATCGATTCTTGGGAGGGGATAACTATCTTTTTTAGTAACTTCATTTAACTTTCTCATGTCACAACAAAATCGAAATGTGCCATTTTTATTTTTCGCTAATAATACAGGGGAACTCCAAGGTGAGTTAGAATATTCAATCAAGCCTCTTTGAAGCAAGTCTTCACATCTTTTACTGATTTCTATTCTCTCTGCCATTGCTTGTCTATAGGGGCGCTGTCTAATGGGATTGGCATTACCAGTATCAATTGTATGTTTTACTAAATTTGTTCTTCCGAAAGCGCCTGGGGTCTTACTAAACACATCTGAATATTTATCTAGTAATTTTGACACTTCGGCTTTCTCATCGGCTGTGAGATTTTCACCAAATTTAATATCGGACTGGAAGTCTAAAGTATCAATTATTTCGTCTACTGGCCATTCAGGGACAATTGTATTTTCATGGTGGTATGAATTATTTTCATCAGGGACTTGCTGTTGAGATAATTGACTTATTTGAGCTTTCTGAAGTTCGTCGAAATTGCACACTATTTGTGAATCGTCGAAAAGTTCGAAGGTGCCAATTGTAGTTGCTCTGTAGATTTTAATTGGCCTATCTGTTAAGTTAACTAGGTAAGTAATTCCAATGCCAGAATTCATGGTAATTAAGGATTTACCAATAGCCACATTTTTCGAATATTCAAGTTCGGAACGGGGGAAAATTGCGATATCAGAAGTTATTGACTCTTTCACATAAACTTTTACTCTTTTCATGGTACGAGGTGGAATAATTAAGGTACGATAATTGTAAATTTTATTTTGAATAGGTAAGGATTGTTCAGAAGGAAGGGTTGAAGTACTTGGAGTAGAGTTAGAAGTTGATTGGGATTGAGAGGGGCTGATTTCAGATCGAATTGCATCAAATGAACTTATTTGAGAATTAGAAGAACTTGGCATCTCGTTTAAAGTTTGTGTCGATTTGGAATGTGTAAAGACAATACTGGGTACGTTCTTGTTCAACTTATTTGAATTATTCACAAAGGAACATGTACCTTCATTGGGTGAGTCTTTATAAATGGGTACTCCAAAAACTAGTTTTTGAGATCGGCTCAAATAATCGATTTGATAATCATCGGAAAAATCAAGACCAAGAACAAGATCATTTGTTAAGTCGGAAATTACGTGAAATTTGTAAAGAAGTTGGTAATCAGAAATTCGAAAAACTACTTCAGCTATTTGATTGCAAATAAATTGACGATCATCATCAATTGACAAATTGACTTTAATTGAAGGAACGTCAGTAATTTATGAACTGCAGATAAAACTGATGATAAAATTTGAGGCTTATTCGCAGAAATCGTAGCGCCTGTATCACATAAAGCAATAATTTCAGATTTGTGAATATGGACAGGCAATAAAATTTGAAATCTTTTCTGTGTTCGATCATTATAACGGCAGGGATAGTTGATTCCATCAATAATAGTGAAAGGAATTGAATCGATTGTAGCATCAGCATCAGATGACTGATATTTTCGTAAATGTTTCATTTGATTGCATTCATCGGATGTAAAGGATATAGGATCTAAAGTAGGAGGTATAATATCAGAAGTAGGAGATTCGGGAATTTCAGAAGTTTCAGGGATTACGAATGTACCGTTAGTTTCTGAGTGATTATTTTTATGTGATTCGGAGTGAGTATCAATAATTTGTGAGATCTGCGTAGACTGAATTGGACTTGAATTTGAGAGGCATGAGTGAAATACAGGCATCTCGTCATGAGAGAATCTCAAATTATTATCATAATCTTGAGTATAATATGGGGTGTCTACTGTAGTATATAAATTCAATTGAGTATTATTAGTAGTGAAGTTAGCATTATGAGAAAATTCGGCAGAATCAAAATACTGTTCGGACGAATTAGTAAGATAAGGTTCATAGCAAGGCTGGGCAAGTTTACTGACATTGGGGTCATCATAGTATTGAGGGGAAGTGTTAACATAAGATTCGTGGTTTAATTGAGCAAGTTTGCTGACATTGGGGTCACCATGAAACTCGGCAGAATTATCAAATTCGGCAAAATTTTCATTTTGAGTAGAGTAGATGACGTTCGTGTCATAATTAAATTCTGTTGAATTATAAGAATTAGAGAATTTAGGATAATAATGATAACTATTATTATCGGGATAATGATGAACTGGATTATAATACTCGGGCTCGGTGGGATAATTGTACTGTGAATTATCGGCGTAATATTCGGTATTATACTGTGAAGAGTGACTTATGCTATTAATATTATGATTATTGCTAATACCTTTCCTATTATACCCTAAAAATTCTGCAGAGAATGCATTATGATATTCTACGGAAAAAGAGTTGTTAATACTATCATTATTTTGAGTGGTTGGAGAAGTTAGATGAGCCTGGTGGTCCCGCAACCCCAGGCTACCTAGTTTTCCGAACGGATAGCATCAAGATTTACTACCGGTGGGGGGTTATTTACAAGTGGGGGTGGCTGAGGTCTATAATTCAATTGAGCTAAGTTAACAGCGGGGTTTGGAGGTGGGGGAGGGATCGGTGGGTTTGGCTGATTAACTCTCGGCTGGTTATTTGGATTTCTGTTCATGAGCAACTGATTTTGTGCATTATTATATTGCTGTTGTTGTGGAGGAGCTGCATTGTAATTATTATTATAGGGCTGTTGGTAGTTGTAATTTTGCTGTGGATACGGTTGGTAATTAAGGGGGTTACGGTAATTATCTCGGTAATTATTATTATTACGATTGGGTTGGTTGTTGAAGTTCTGGTAATTAGGTGGGGGCCCTTGGTTATTTTCATACTGGTAACGAGGTCGATAGGGTCTATTTTCATAGTTAGCGTTGTTGGGAGGTGGTGGGTAGTCTTCTCGTCGATCATTATTCGGCTGGTCAGTGTTATTGACCCTTGGTGGTCTTGACTGTTGAATAATTCCACGTTCCTCATCTCTTTGCTTGTTTCGGCATACTCTTCTAATGTGTCCTTTGTGATGGCAATAATTGCAAATGATGTCGGGGTTTCGTACTTGTTCACTATTTTGATTAGTATTCATACGAGCTAAATAATTATTCTGTCGACCAGTTCGTTCTTCTGTGTAAGATGCTGGTTGAATAGGGGCTGAATAATTGGTTCTAGTTTGGGATGAATTAGCATTACTATTGCCTTTTGCATTCGTCTTCAAGATAACTTCAGAGAGTCGTCTAAGAATTGTGAGGAATTGAGGGACAGTGTCAATGTTAGTTGTACACATTTGGATCTGGACATTTTGGGGTAGTCCGTAGAGCAAGTTTTCAATCTTCCTATCGTCTGACATATTTGCATCGATGTATCGTAGAATTTGGAGTTTCGTAGTGACATAATGTTGGGGGTCGTCTCCAATCGCAAATTTATGGAGCTTATTCTTCCTCTTGTAATTGTCACGCTGATTGCGACTGCTAAACATTGCAGTAAATTCGTTACGCAAATCAGTCCATATATTATTAGCTTGTTTATAGGGAATTCTTTGGGTGTACGAAGGGCGAACGGATTCATACCAGGCTGCGGCTTGTCCTTCAAGAAGACGCTCAAAATTCCTCAAAAGCCAATCGTCATAAATTGCATTTGCTACCAAATCAGTTTCTAATTTGTTTTAAAATTCCGCAGCATCAGTCGTGCCGTCGTATTTTCTAAGGTATTGTACTATTTTTAGGGGATTTATGGGAATCGGCCTATTGTGAGGTACGTCTGCATTACCCTGATTTGCATTAGGTGGTGGCACTACTGGTGGATTATTGTTATCATTACCATCATTATTGTTAGGATTATTCGGTGGAGGTTGTTCATCTTCATTATTAGGAGGGATCTCGGGGTGGCCATTATCAGCCATTGTAGTATGGCTATTATGCGATGGACAAAAAAAGGTAAGGAAAAAAAGATTTATCTAATACTATGTAAATCCTTAGAGTGAGCTGTACTAATTTAAATTTATCGAACTATGGATTGTGTAGTCTAACTTTGTGTTATGCTAATTGGGGAATAATAGCTCGGGTGGCTGGACTCTTAATTAGCTATGCAAGAGACGGGTGAAGGTTGCCGTAGCTCCACCTTAGTTCAATGAACCCGGATTTAGGAAATAAAAAGTTCAAAAAGTACTAGTATTTAGCGTTTATATTATTATACTAAAGGGGGTGGGGAATGAAAAACAATTCGTCAGTGCTCTACTGTTGACAGTCGCTTGAAGCGTTTTGCGCTTTGTCGTTGTAACGGATAGAGTATATGAATGACCTGTTTTTAGGTAGCCCTATTTTTAACCAAAATTTACAATGTATTATATGCATTTTAGGGGAGGGGGTTAATTATTACCATTCGCAAAAAAAATTGAAAAGCCGATTGTGTATGCTCTATTTGTAGAAAATATAGAAATGACTATAAAAAACGATTTTATTTTGTTACCCTTGTTGCTAGAGTATTTACTAGCAACAAACTGGAGTAGAATACCGTTGGTACTTTATTGTTGACGCTGATTTGGTGAGATCGCTGTTGTCCGGCCTTAAGGATGGTGCTTACTGCTTAGGCAATGGGACGGGGTCGAATCACGCATCTATTGTTGAAGATATTATGTTCTACGGTGTTGTTGAGGCATTTATTGTTATGAGAGGGTTCCTAGGGGGTGTGGTTTCTTCCTCTCAACTTGTTGTGGGGATTGCAATGGGGTGTAGTAGGTTTCGGATATAATATGGAGTTGGGACTAATGACCTAATTCTGCAACTGGAGGTTGGTTGAGGAGACACACTATAATGTGGATGGTAGTTATAGTACTATGGGTGCTGGCGCTGGGTGTTATGACCGCTGTTGCTGCTACTACTCATTATGGATTGTACGTATTCTTAATTATGAGATTACCACAGTGCGACCGTAATTAGAGGACAAGAGTGTGTGGAAATTGCTGCTGTTAGAAGAATTAATTTATTGAGAGGTCAATAGTTCACATTACAAAAGGTTACGTTTGTAAATATAGTTCCACTGGGTACACAAGAATATGGATACGGGGAATAATTAATTGTTCAGATTTACACTGTCACAGGGTGTACACTTTTATAAACTCGGGTTTTACAAACTACTACAATTTAGTAGCGGCAGGGGATTGTCTACTACAATACACAAAGACTTCGGTTTCACAAAGCAAACGCAATTGTAACTAACTAGAAATTTGCTAATCGGTATTTTTCAAAACTATGTATGGAACTATAATATTATGACTTTAGATTCCGGGCTCATACAATAACCCAAGACAAAACTAACTGGCTAAGAACTGAGCGCTTACACTAACTTAACAAGAGTACAATTGTAAGAGAAATCGGGGTCAGACCGAATCGGTTCAACCGAAAATAACTATAATTGGGGTGATTGAGAAGGAGAGTTTCGGTGTGCTCAGCAGGAATCCTAGACTTCGACTGGAGGGGAATTGCATTCTTCCTTGAGTAGTGGCTTTTAGAAAAGGTGAAAGGATGCTATTTTCCACCATGAGACATGAACATGTTTTATTGTATGTGGTGCAGAGGGACACACCGTGTCAGTTTGAAATCACATCTTGTATTGAAAAAGGTTGTTTTTAATTCTTACCTGCTACTCATTTGAATTTGCTTTAACGTGATATTCAGCATTACCTACTACCTAGCTGATTTCAGTTACAAAATAAAAAACGAGGATGTACATTTTCATGAATTTTAAATTGATTTGCCAATATTTGAGTTAATGTTTGAAATCACATCTTGTATTGAAAAAGGTTGTTTTTAA